>OY992883.1:43627125-43772125 GCA_963921405.1 Cepaea hortensis
TGATGTCGGTTCCTAGATCAATCAATCAATCAATCAATCAATCGGCTTTTAGTGTTTTCAAAATGATTTTTAAAGTAATTTTTACCTACCCAAAAAAAGCACCAAAACAAATTGTGGAGCACCAAATTCCGGCGGCGGCGCAAACTGCAACATTTTAGCACCAAATGACTTGAAAAAGTACCAAATTTGGTGCGAAAAGAGTCAAAATGGCAACACTGTCGCCATTAGATGTTTCTCAGCTTGTCTATTAATCGTCCATGTTTCACACGCATATATTAATAATAATATGGGTTGTGTATAGCACTTCAACACTCTTTTTCTCACTGCAATTAACTTTTTGTTGGTAAGTATGTTTTCCATTTTGCAGAAGGTCACCTTTGCCATTGCAATTCTTGATCTAGTCAAACTATACATATCTATAATAATGGGGTCTTTTATATTATATGATTGCAAAACTGTACCATCCAGCACAGATTTAATGTGAAGGATTTTGAATACAATTGTCACATAAAACTTCTCCTCACGTCTCAGAAAAAAAAAAAAAAATAATAATCTGCAGGCTGCCAAAATCAATCTTATCGTCCCCCAGGAAATGATTACAAGAATATTTTCTGGGAAGTTAAAGATGGCTAAGGTTATGCTAATCATGTCACCTTCCAGTATCATTTAAAATATCAAAACTGGCAGTATTCATGTGGCAGACAAAGGGCTCTAAAGGCATGGGCCTAGAATTGATATATCCCCAATATGCCACATAGTAAAGAGATAGCGTCTCTAATTTAAAAATTCAAGATATATGTGCACAGCGTAATAGGTGGCCATTCTTTCTGTCAATAGCAGATGATGTGCCCTTGTGTGGAACTCTCGTCTTCCCGCGCTCATAACATTATCAGTTCAGTTCCCTATCAACTTTGCAATGACGCATAAATGTTTACAGTAACTTAATTTTGTTTAACCGTTATTATAAATGATTCCTTATTTAGCTCATCCAGATTTCATTATTTGAATATCTTGTGTTATCTAGGACAGCAGATTCACGCAGATTCAGTCGAACAGTTATCTTTGATCCTGGTAAGTCCAGAAAAGATGCAGATATTTTTTTTTTACATAGAGGAATTATAACATCGTTGATGATAGAAAGATTACCGAAGATATCTTGAAAGAAATTAATTCATGACCTGCATGTTCGGAACAATGGCTACCGGCTGTTACTGAATTGACTGAATTGCCTTTTCGGTTCACGAGTGCATTTTTCAGGAGACTCCCGGGAGTCGGCGCTGGATCTACGGAGTTCGTGCTTTATGAGGCGCTTTCGGCGAGCCGCACTGCGGTAAAATGACGAGCCATGTGAGAAAACCCGGGTCAATGATGTCTTTCTGGTGACTGCCGATTCCATCGACGATGAACTGTTGTTTTCATGGAGGACTTTTGTGTTGGCATTCTGGCGACGGCATTATGCACAGTGTACCTGTGTGTGCTGTTGGATTGCCGAGACTCCTGTCAGTTCCACTTTTCCCATTGGACAGTGGGGAGCAGTTTGTGTGATATTCACTGGCACAGGAACGGAGCATAATGGGGACGATCCGCTGCCGTGAAGTTGGAACCTCCACTAACTAACTAGCTAAATAACTAACTATCTCAAAAAGACAGTTGATTACTCGCATCAGAAGAAGGCAGTCCACACTCTTTGGACATATCGTCACAAAGGGAATGTTGAAGGGGAGGGGATGCAAGGGGGGACCAAGAGAGAAGATGCCAGACATTTTAGCAACATAACATGGACGAACACTGTGTCAGAAATTATTGCTAGTACATGAGACAAGGCTGTCACATAGCATGACTACATGAAGTCAGTTTAGTGACATGTTGAAAGACATGTTGAAAGACATGTTGAAAAAAGTTAAAGGCTGATATTGTTTCTGACTATGAAAGATCATATTTATATGAATTAAGTAAATAATACACTATGAGTTTGTCAGAAAAAAAATCAACAACTGAGATCAATATTATAGCAGAGAGGCATATTGAAGGCATCATGTTTCAGCGCAGTCAGAACATAACAGAAAAATACAATCTAACATGCCTGTCAAGAGAAAAATACAATCGAACATGCTTGTTATTTTTGATGCAGCAGTCTGTCGATCCGATGACATGTAGTGGTACATGAAAGTGCTCATTTAGCAGGTGTGTTGTCCCATGCTGCGATACATGCAAGTGTTTGTTAGTTGTTGTGTCCTATGCTGTGATACATGCAAGTGTTTGTTCGTTGTCGTGTCCCATGTAGTGATACATGCAAGTGTTCATTTGTTGTTTTATTCCATGCTGTGATACATGCAAGTGTTTGTTAGTTGTTGTGTCCTATGCTGTGATACATGCAAGTGTTTGTTCGTTGTCGTGTCCCATGTAGTGATACATGCAAGTGTTCATTTGTTGTTTTATTCCATGCTGTGATACATGCAAGTGTTTGTTAGTTGTTGTGTCCTATGCTGTGATTCATGCAAGTGTTCATTAGTTGTTTTGTTCTATGTAGTGATACTTGCAAGTGTTCATTAGTTTCATTCAATCATGTGATACATGCACATGTTCATTAGTTGTTTTGTCAGATGTAGTGATACATGCCAGTCTTCCAAAGCTGTTGATTTTCCATGTAGTGTTCCTTTCATTTGGCATTGGTAGAAGTAACTATTCTCTGTTATCTGTAAGAGCTGGGCACTCAAAAGGTGATTACATGGAATTATATTGTCAAAGCTGAAAATAAAACTAAAAATATACATCAGTAGAAACAGTGCTGTTTCATTGGGAACAAAATGGTAACATGACAAAGATATCAAGATTAAAAACAACATTGCTTCCACATTATTACCTTACCTCTTCATTTCTACATGATATCTTGAAAAAGGAGAGCCTGGCATATGAGACTACGACCTCCAGCATGAGAATTTAGGTGGAGGCAGTAACAGCGGCATTCTGGTGGCTAGAGGAGACTACTGCAACACACGTTGTGTTCATTACGGATTCAAAGAATATGCTTAGCAAGGTGGAGAAAGGAATGTTTCTTGTGGAATGGCTCTCGTCGCTTCAGAGGTCACAGATCGTGAGAATTGTATGGATATTTTGCCCTGGCCATGCGGGTGTACGGGGGAATGAACAGGCTGATAGGCTAGCAGGGAATGCACCTCTTGGTGGTATCTTGCCTATGGACACGGGGGAGGTGGTCGAGCGCTAGTGGGACCAGGTGGAGAAGGCGGAGGAACATATTGAGAACCCATATGTGGAAAGAATGAGATTGCGGGGGATCGGCAGGGGTTCTGGAAGAATCTCAAAACTGAGAGGGAAGACCAGGAGAACATTTAATCAGATAGCGGTGGGAACGATTAGTAGTATGACTCTTCGCTGGCTGTTGAACGAGGGGACTGAGCACGTATGGGAATGTCCTGAGTGCAGTGATGTCGGTTCTTGACTCAACTTATGATACAATTTTAAACATTGCTGGACATTTCTACAACACATCTAATGACATAATGTGCAACTTTCTTGAACATTTCCACATTACCTTGTGTTAAAAGGGGTCATTTTCTTACGTTTACTTTATGTGTAAGGATATTTTAAACATAATTCTTTATTACTATTAACCACTAGTATAAATTGATTCCAAACATTACTTCTCATCATTTTTCTATATTCTCAGCCCCGCGGACCAAGATAACAAATCAGATAATCATTGACTACATTGCCCGATATTTGAATGTGCAGTACACAGTGGTTGATAATTACAAAAAGTATGGCACTGAACTGTATGAAGCAAGTATTCGGTTGTCCAATATGGGAAATAAAGTCATACCAGGCGGCAACTGGAGAATTTATTTTACATCCGTTAATGTAAGCAGATCGTTTTTTATTTTCTATTTTATTATAAAGAGGCTTCTCGGTTATATTTGTCTGTGTATTTCATTATACTTTTAAGTGGGATTGTTTGTAAAATGTACATGAAAAATCAAAGGATCCTTTTACTTGCCTTAAGATTTGTTGGACATGAGTTGCTGGATCTTTAATTGTATAGACCAATCAGCTCTCGGTGAGTGATGCGATCAGTATCATACTGGCTGGCTTTATTTCCCAAGGTATCTCCTGGTACTAATTTTAGGCTGGGTCAAGATAGGGGACAAGCAAATTTTACAATTTTGCCTTGATGTAAATTCAAACCAATGACCACTGGCTGGAAGGCAAGCATCTAATAACTACTCTATAGTGTCTTCCTTGTAAAGAGTGCAAAAGAATATATGTCTATTGTTACTGGCAATTGTTTTTTCTTTCCTCTGTAAATTTAGCAATTGAAACATTAAGTAAAACTAAAAACAAACTGTACAGATTTTTATAATTTTAAAGTTTAAAAGTCAACATATATGTTCCTTTCAGTTCAAAATTTAATCATGTGATCATTCCACGTTCATTATAAAATGTAATTCATAAAGTAATGCACCGCATTGATTTTCTGAGGAGCTGTTTATTTAAAAAAACAACATGAAATGTATTCACAATATACATCTATACGTCATGTAAACATCGGTATTATTCAACATAATCCCAACAACTTGTAAATCTTTATGTCAGCGTAAAACAAATGTATGCATTCCTTGCCCGTGCCAAATTTTGTCATGATCAAGTAGCCATTTCTTTGTTGTATGAATCACTCCTTCATCATCGTCAAACCTTGCCCCACAGAGTGCATCTTTAAGTTGACCAGATAGGTTACAATCGCAGGGTGTCAAATCAGGACTATAAGGTGGATGAGGTAGTACAGTCCAACCCAATTTGATGATTTATTTCCTAGTTGCCAAACTTGTGTAAAGACGAGCTAGAATTATCTGTTCTTTGTTGACTTATCATCATACACAGAATTACTATCTTAAAATAACTTTCTGTCTTTAGGTTATAGAACCAGGATACATACTTGAAGGGCGGGAGTATGTCGACCATGTAGCACATATTACCATATCCCACACCAAAGGGTATCTCTTCAATTTAGGACCTTCAGCTGAATTTACAGGTCTTAAACCTGGAGATAATCTGGAATTCACCTTTAGGTAAGTCTGGCATTTTATTGTACACCTGGTTCTTCCACAAATGTTGGAGACAATAATCATCATCATGTGCCATGCTTATAAGCGTGGGCAGTCATGTTTCACCATCTCGCTCGATCACCATGTGGATCTGCTCTGTGTTCTTGTTTCGTCCATGCTAAGTGGCCAGGTCTTCCAGATATTTACCTCTCTGCCTGCCCCTTGATTTTTTTTATTATCTCGATCTTGCCAGTGTAGACAATAATATTTCTCCATATATTCTTTCATAACGGCACTAGAATGTGTTAGTGCACTTATGTTTGTCTTTAGCACGCATATTTTTGGCTGAGCTATCGAGCAGACATAATCATCAAATTTAGACAATAGTCAAATGTAGTTGGCCCACAACATTATTGCATTGAATACATGAAGTAGAATGTTTTCTCTCGATACTTCACATCTGACAGGGAAGCATAAGTCTCACCAGAACTTTGATTCTTGGATATTAAATTATATGTTGCTTGGGTGGCGGGGTAGGGGTATTCCCTATCAAAGGCGAGGTATAGTGCCTCCTTCCCTCCGCTAGCCTAAGGGATACCCTTGGGCAAGGTGGAGTACCCGTTTAGCGCCCCCCCCCCCGATCAGGGTTACGTGAAGCCATGAGTGCAGGTGGTGGATGAAATTGAAGAGCAGCCAACAGATAGTTGTAGGTTATGGTCACCAGCTTCACGACGGTAGGCTGACAATCTCTCTTTTTATTGGGGGGGGGGGAGACAATGGCTATGGTCATCGACCAGTATGGCCACTGCTAGGAAGGAAAGCAATGGCAAACTACCTTCTTTACAGATGCCAAGAATATCATGTACTGCAGTCTTATCGATAATCAGAGAAACGGCGTAAATGGGTGCTCCATAGGAGCAGCCTCGCCCGGTAGGGGTAGTCATGTGCACCAGGTGACCCCAAACCGTCATCAGGCGACTGAGTGCAATAGAATATCAACATTGAAAGTAGGAACTTGGAACGTAAGAACTATGAGTGGGGATGGAAAATTTGATAACATTAAGAATGAAATGAGAAGATTACATATTAACCTGTTAGGTATGTGTGAGACCAGATGGACAGGAATTGGCATTATAACATCTGAGGAGTATAGAATAATCTATTCTGGTGGAGAGAAACAACAGCGAGGAGTAGCAATTATAATGGATACAGAGAGGGCAAAATCGACCAAAGGGTATTGGACTGTATCAGACAGAGTGATACTGGTGAAGCTGAGTTGAAGACCTTTTGATGTCAATGTCATACAAGTTTATGCACCAACAGCAGACAGTAGTGATGGCAGCATTGATGAATTTTTTAATGATTTAGAGAAAGCCTTCAAGAAATGCAAGAATTCTGAAGTAAATATCATAATGGGTGACTTGAATGCCAAAGTTGGAAATCAACAGGACTGATGCATAGTAGGCAGGTATGGACTAGGGGAACAGAATGAAAGAGGTTGCAGACTTGTACAGTGGGCAAAAGAGCGTGATTCTATTATTGGAAACACCTGGTATCAACAGCACCCAAGGAGATTATGGACATGGAGGAGTCCTGATCATAAGATCATAAATCAGAATGATTACATTCTCATCAATAGAAGATTTCGAAATGCCTTTAAAGTCGCAAAACCTATACCAAGCGCAGACTGCTACAGCGACCATAGATTAATCTTAAGCAATTTACGTATAAAATTAAAGAAAGTCAAATATTCCCCAAGAAACACAAAATTTGATCTACAGGCACTGAAGAGTGAGGAAATAAAAGATAAATTCAACGTAGAGGTAAAGAACATATTCGATGCATTGTCCGATATGGAAATATTATTTCAAGACGTCAGTGACCAATGGGAAATATTAAAGAAATCAGTCAGCCAAGCTGCAAAAACAACCATCCCAAAAATAAAAATAATAGGACGCAAGAAATGGATGACGGAAGACATCTTAAAACTCATGGAAGTAAGAAGTAATAACTAAAATAAAAAAGGAAAAATATGAAGAAAATTAGGAAGATATGCAAAGAGGCAAAAGAAACATGGCTTGAGGAAAATTGCAAGGAAATTGAAAACCAACACAACACCCGGAATACTAAATTAATGAACAAAAGAATTAATGACATCACTAACAAAAGAACACACATATAAACGGGTTGCCTAAAAATCAAATATCGCAAAATCATAATAGAAAAAGATCAGATTTTACATGCGTGATCAGATCATGTGATATACCTTTATATAGGAATAATAATACAATAGAAGAACAATATGATCATCGGAATAATAATGAAGGACCACCAATTTTGAAGATGGAAGTTCAGAATGCTCTTAACCATATGAAAACGCAAGACCCCGGGTACAGATAACATCACAATAAAAATAATCAATGCTGAACGCAATATACGATACCTGGAGACATACCTCCTGAATTATGTAATTCTATTTTTATTGCAATCCCGAAGAAATCAGGAGCCTAGGCATGCGATCAACATCGAACAATTAGTCTAATGAGCCACATCAAGAAGATGCTGCTGAGAATTATCAGCAAAGAGTTAGGAAGAAAATACAACCGGAAATGGCTGGCACAATGTAATAATAACACTGGGTCGTGAGTGCAGAGAATGGGCTGTGGGTCGCACTGAGTTTGAAGTGCAACAGCTGATTCAGAGCAACACACATCAAGGTGACATAGGATCTACACCGATGGATCAGTGGTGAGAAACAGACGTAGTGGATGGGGCTTTATTGCAAAGGCTAATGGGCGAGTCTTGAAAATGGAGAGCCTAGCATATGAGACTACGACCTCCAGCATGAGAATGGAGATGAAGGCAGTAACATCGGCATTCCGGTGGCTAGAGGAGACTACTGTAACACACGTTGTATTCATTACGGATTCAAAGAGTAGGCTTAGCAAGGTGGAGAAAAGAATGCTTCATGTGGAATGGCTCTCGTCGCTTCACAGATCGTGAGAATTGTATGGATATTTTGCCCTGGCCATTCGGGTGTACGGGGGAATGAACAGGCTGATAGGCTAGCAGGGAATGCACCTCTTGGTGGAATTTTCCCTATGGACATCGGCAGGGTTCTGGAAGAATCTCAAAACTGAGAAGGAAGACCAGGAGAACTTTTAATCAGATATCGGTGGGAACGATTAGTAGTATGACTCTTCGCTGGCTGTTGAACGAGGAGGCTGAGCATGTATGGGAATGTCCTGAGTGCAATAATGTCGGTTCTTAACTCAACTCAACTCAACTCAACTACAACCCGAAATAGGAGAAGAACAATGTGGGTTTGTGGAACGCAAGGGCACAGTAAATGCTGTGTATATACTGAGAACAGTAATTGAACGTTCTATAGAAGTAAAATAAAAAAGATGTATATCTTTGCTTTATTGACTACACAAAGGCTTTCGATAAAGTGAGACATGTCGACATGATAAGGATGCTTGAAGATCTACATATTGATGGAAAAGACCTTATTGTAAAAAACTTATATTGGAAACAACAAGCTGCCATCAGAATTGATAACGATGTAGGTCAATATCAGCCTATTAAAAGAGGTGTGAGACAGGGATATGTAATGTCTACAGATCTTTATTTTTTCCTGTACAGTGAAACTATTTTCAGAAATATAGAAGATATGGAAGGAATCAACATTGGGGGAACGATACATCAATAACATTAGATATGCAGATGATACAGTCTGGCTGGCAGACAATGAACAGGGCCTGCAAAATTTAGTAGATGCGGTTGTTGCACACAGTGAGCAACTAGGGTTAGAACTGAATATTAAGAAGACACAGATTATGGTCATCACTGGGAAGAAGAACATACCACAATGTGATATACAAGTAAATGGGCATATTCTTAAGCAAGTGAATCGAAACAGTTATCTCGGCACAGTCATAACATCTGATGGGAGATGCCTTGAAGAGATTAGAACAAGAATTGCCATTGCGAAAGTAGCCTTTTGCAAGATGAAAAACATACTGACCAATAAAAGGATAATTGAAACGAGAAAAAAAGAGTGTTGAAGTGCTACATAGAACCTATACTTTTGTATGGATGTGAAGAGTGGACATTAAGCAGTCACGTTGAAAAACATCTGATGGCTGTGGAAATGTGGTATCTGAGGAAAATGCTAAGAATGCCATGGACAGACAGAACAATCAATGAACAAGTCCTTCAAAAAACAAATGAAGATCGTAAACTGATTAGAGTCATTAGATGCAGATAGTCAAAATTTGTTGGGCATGTTATGAGAAGAAATGACTTGGAGAACTTGGTGACGACTGGCAAGATCAAAGGGAAGAGACCAAAGGGAAAACCGAGAAGTAAATACCTGGATGGCTTGGCCACGTGGCATGGTCGAGACAGAAACACTGAACTGATCCACGACTCTGGTGATCGCGTGAGATGGCAGAACATGACCGCCCACGTTTATCGGCATGGCACATGATGTATGGATGGCTGCTACTTTCTGTTCTCATGCCAATATTTACATGTTATATCATGTCAGATTATTCTGTCTGAAGTCTGGAAGGAAGTTTCTGAACATGTCACCCTATCTTTCCATTTCTGTGACTGCTATTGGATGCATTATTTGGGAATATAGTGCCGCAAATATTACATTTTCAATTAATCTGTCTCACTGCTTCAAATAATCTCTTCAAGCAGCAAGATTTGTGAATTTAGACTTCCGGTCGCCAACGTGAGGTTAGGCATTGAACCGTTAAGGCCTGTGGCGTGTTTATGCTTGCAGCTACGGTTTGCAATCGCATTTTTCTCATGTTGAACTGGCAGTACATGGTTCCGTCACCCTGCTACTGAGTGAGTGCGTGGGCGACACTGTGAGCTGTGAAATTCGCGTGGAATGCTTTTACATCTGTCCTGTAAAGTGACCTACATGTTCGGAGCAATGGCTACCGGCTGTTGCTGAATTGACAGAATTGCCTTTTCGGTTCACAAGTGCATTTTTCAGGAGACTCCTGGGAGTCGGCGCTGAAGCTGCGGAGTTCGTGCTTTATGCGACACTTTCGGCGGGTCGCCCTGCGGTAAAAGACTGAGCCATGTGAGAAAACCCGGGTCAATGAGGTCTTTCTGGTGACTGCCGAATCCATCGACGATGAACTGGGGTTTTCATGGATGAATTTTGTGTTGCCATTCTGGCGGCGGCATTATGTATAGTGTACCTGTTCGGGCTGTTGGATTGCCGAGACTCCTGTGTATTCCATTTTTTACATTGGACAGTGGGGAGCATTTTGTGTGATATTCACTGGCACAGGAATGGAGCATAATGGGGACGACCCGCTGCCGTGAAGTTGGAACTTCGACTAACTAACTACCTATCTTCAAGCAGCAAATATTACAGTTTCAAGTAATATATCTCAAGCAGTTCAACATATTTTTTTGTTTGGCCCAGAAATAACACACGTTGCTCAGCTCAATTTGCCCCATCCAGATACATTAACTCCCTTACTCCCAGTTCTTTAAATTAAATCTCTTACTCCCAATTACGTTAAATTAACCTTCTTACTTCCAATTACTTTAATCCTTGTAAACAAGTTAAAGACCCTCTCCCATACCTAGAGATGTGTTGAGTGTGCTGCACTAGTCCCGCATTTTCATAGATCAATCAACACTGAATGTGGCTGATATCGTGTCAGCCGCCTTTCCTGTCCAGAACAGTTCCTGGTACTCGTTTTAGGCCCAATCAACCTGGGACACTTTGTCTATACTTTCATTCCTGGTTTGTCAGTTCCCACTATATTGTTTCTTATTATATTCGAATGAGAATTCCTTTAAATTAGGCCATGGCATGAAGAAGTGAGGGAAACTGTTCCTTTACTTGGGAGAACAAACAGATCTATCCCAAACAAAACCTCAATATTGAAAAAGATTACTTTATGACAAACACAAATCGGAAAAATGAAATATTGTGGATATGTAAAATGGCATAACAGTATAAACAAACTAATTATAAATGAAAATGAACCAGAGAGCCAAAGAAGAGAAAGACCACAATGTAGATGGATTCAAGAGGTCATAGATAATAACAGGGGCAGAATATCTGGCTTGTGTTAGAGACATGTTGAGACTGTTATGCAATCAAAGTTCTGCACAAAACGAGCCACTTATGTCCTCACGGGTATCTGTCTTGTCTGTGGCTTAGGGGGTAGTGAAATGCGCAGTTTCATAATTTCCGACATAATTAGTCGAGGGTTTGAAATCAGCCATGGGCTGACCACTTGGAAGCCGATAGCTTTGCATTGATTTCTGAGGTATGAGATGTCAACCATTCAAAAAGTAATGGCAAACTACTGAATTAAAATTGCTTAGTCAATCATACACAAAAATCAACAAATGTTGGGGTTGACTGCAATGCCTTGTCAAGGACATACAGTTAATTTGTGTATATTATGTCTATACCCATAATCTAATTTATTTATTTATTTTTTTTTTTTTTTTTTTTTTACAATTGTCCAGTTTTATGCATGTTTTATTATATTACCAGTCAGTCACATACTGGAATGGGGTGCATCAGCGTAGTTGATAGAGTTAGTTAGTTGCTTATCCTTTACAGGATGTTTGCAGTCAACACCAGCATTTTTTTGCTGTTGTTGATGTCTTGGCAAGTGTACGTTCAGTAGTTTGCCTTTGCTTTCTGAACGACCGGCACCCATACCATTTACGTAAAAAAAACTACCGCAACGCGGTCTGCTGCCTAATCGGGTGCAGCTGTATTTCGAACGCACGTATACGGAATCACGAACCGCGTTTGTAAACCCTTCGCCACGGAGAGCGGCAGTTGATAGAGAGCTCTGCCGATAATGTCAAGAGAATGGTAGGGCCAAGGTTCGATACCTGTGCTCGTCATCTCTCTACGTGAGGAAAAGACACCACCTATTTCTCCAAGCATTCAAGCCTACAAAATGCGCTGGTCCTATCACATGACAGACCCACAGCAAGTTCCTGTCTCAAGACATGCGTTATACCCTGGAGTCTAAGACAGGCTATTTCACGTTGTTCTATTTCTCTTACCTGTTGACAGAGTCCAGTACTGGTCAGTGTCTCGATACGAACAGATGCCCAGGTGGTACGTCAGCTCACCGGGTATGAATGCTAAAAATCTCAATTCAACACTTGAAGATTTGGCTTTTGTTTCTCCATTTACCAAACCAGAGACGTGGAAGAGATTTGACTTTGACAAGTTTGATCCCTGGACGCCAGGTAAGCTGTCTACGATGTCAAATATATTTTTGTTAGGCTGTCTGTCTCTATGTCTGTCTGCATCTGTATGTGTGTGTGTGTGTGTGTGTGTGTGTGTTTGTGTGTATCTAGATATATGTTTATTTCTGCATGTGTGTGTTTATATGTGTGTGCACGCTTGTCTCATATAAATGTAGTCTGTGCTGTGTATATGCTCTGTGTTCGTATTATTGTTTATAGCCACATGAAGGTAGAATGCATTGTTTTATTGTTCGCTCACTTTGATCTTAAGCGTAATCCATACACGTGCTACTACTTCTAGATTAATTGATTGATGTTTCCGTGTGGATTAGCTTTCCTATCCCAGTGTCGCTCACCATCAGGCGAACCCACTCCGACTTCTGAGGTATTTGCAATTTATATTTCCCAAGACAATGACGAGAAGTCGATATGTTAGTCTAATTCAGGAGTGGGCAAACTTTTTGTGCGTAGGGCCGCATTGACAAATGTAAAGCTATTGGGTGGTGGGGTGGGGGGGGGGCGCATGTATATATATATAATCTCATCTCATCATGTTCCTCTTGTACCTTGCGGTGTCGAAGTGAAGTATAAACATCGTGAGAGTGCCCGAATATGGGCTTCATGTATCGATATTCCCAAGGACTCTGCTATTCCCTCCATCCAACGTTTACGTGGTCGGCCTCTTCCCCTGTTTCCATCTGGTCTGTACATCATTACTTGTTGTGGTATACTGTTGAATGGTAACCTACTTGCATGGCCAAACCATTTGACTTGCTGCTTTCTAATAAAATCTAGTACTTCTAAAACCCCGACTTTTGTCCTGATTTTTTCATTTCTGATCTTATCTCTTATTGATACGTTGTGTATTCTTCTCAGGAATTTCATTTCCGTTGTTGTGATTTTTCTTTTCTCTTTTTCTGTCATTGTCCAGGTATGGCATTGATTGGTAGTATAGAGTTGGTGGGAAGATTGTATTGTAAAGTGCTTTCTTAGTAGTTATTGATACATAATAATTTATACACTTACACATTATATTTGACCATATGGACAAAAACTTTTACTAATGTGTTAACAAGATTTTACAACTTGTTATTGTAACAAATATTCTTAATTATCTATCAATGTTGCGTGCTTTAATTTAGACACAACCCGACTACATTGTCACTATAATTGTTGATTTCTAATGAGATGTACGTAACTGCTTGCACTTTTTGACAATATTCTTGAAATCTGGAGCAAGTTTACTTGTTGAAATTCTCATGACAGCATGCAAGTTGCAGTCCGACAATAAAGACCTATTCTTAGATTTGATCTTCAAGCAAGAGAATGCTTATTCGCAAATGTATGTTGATCCAAACAATGATAGAAGTTTAGCTGCAACGTTTTTAAAGTTGGGAAATGATTCTTGTGATAAAGATCCATATAAATCCAGCAAACCATCTGACTTGAATTTCTCTTTCAGGTCATGATCTGCTTGTAAGTCAAGCAGTTCCAACTCTTTGTCCTCTGTGGTTGTATCAGCTTCTGCACTAAAAGGGGAACTGAGAATATTGAACTGTGTCTCTAAGTTCTTGAAATCTTGGAATCTCCATCCAAATTCTTCACTCAATGCATCTAATTGGGCTTTGTACTTTTGAGTCATTTCACCAGAAATGGTTTCTTGTTTTAGCAAAGGAAAGTGACAAAATCTTTTTTCACCTGCTTGTCTGGAGAACAGTGAGAGTTTTGCCTGAAAAATTAATGTGCAAACACACCATTGCCCTGAAGTTTAACATTCATTTCATTTAACTTTTCCATAATTCCAATGGCAAACATAAAGTCTAACTCCCACTCTTTATTGACAATGTTAGTATTAAAGTCACATTCAATGCCCTTCATCTTTAGGAACATCATTATTTCTTCTCTGAGTTCCCACACTTGCCTCAACACCTTGCCGAGACTCAGCCATCGAACATTGGTGTGGTACAGGACATCGGAATGTTCAGTTTCCAAATTGTCAAGTAATGCCTTGAACTGTCTGTGATTAAGTCCTCTTGATCTGATGAGGTTAATGACACTGACAACTGGGTCAATAACATGCTTGATATTCAAAATAGTTTTACACAGACTTTCTTGATGAATCACACAGTGAATTGGCAATAATGCGTGGTCTGGATATTCTGCTTTAATCTTGTCACTTATCAACTTTACCAGACCTACATTTTTTTCCCAGTCAAAGCACGAGCTCCGTCAGTTATAACACCGCCACCTTGTTCCAAATCAACCCAGTTCTTTCAATACAGTTAGTAACAGCATTTAATATATCATGGCTGTGGTTGTGTCTTTGAGTGACTCAACACTCAGTAACTCTTCAGTGAGTTTGAAGGAAGTGTTTATTCCACGTATAAATATCAATAATTGGGCAGTATCATGTACATCGGTACTCTCATCCAATGCAAGAGAGTACCACAAAAATTATTTACTTGCATCTTGAAGTTTATGCATCAAAATTTCACTTATCTTGTCACCACGTCGGACCATTGTTCTCCTTGATAAAGTAATGTTGTTAAATCTGTTTTTTTTTTTGTTTTTTTGTTTTTGTTTTTTGTTTTGTTTGTTCTGGACACATTATGTTTGCTGCATCTAGCAAACATTCCTTAATGAACTCGCCATCAGAAAATGGCTTTTTCTGTTATACAATTCTGTGTGACAGCACAAAACTAGCTTCAGTTGCAGCATCTTGAATTGAAGACTGTTTAGTGAAAACAGTTTGCTGTTATTCCAAATATTTCACCAACTCCAGGCATTTCCTTTCTCTCCCTTCGGTTGTTTAACTGTATCTGAAATCGGAATGTTTTGTTTGATAATGTCTTTTTAAATTGTACTCCTGGACTCACGACACAAAAAGCAAACATATTTGCTACCAACTTTTATAAAACAGTACTTACTTGCCCATTCATCATTAAAAACACGGCATTCATCTTCAATCTTAAGTTTGTTATTGACACTCATTATTTTAATAAAATTCGAACAGTTAGAATTGTACAAAACTTTAAAACGGAAATGAAATAAAACCTACATGACTCGTGCTTTCATCACCTATGCAGCAAAAGTCCAACTCCTGGCCTTGTCGTGACGGAAATGTTTTAACTAATAGGAGAAGGGGCGGCGGCGAGTCACTGGCGCCGTGAAATAACCAGAACGCTCTAGATGTGTATTCACGTACATGCATGCGCAGACATGTGTGGGCGTGCCTACACACCTAAACTCGAGTAAGACCACATTCTGCTCTAGCAAAGGAAAGGTCCTTAAGACGGAGGCAACCAGCCAGGAGGCGCACCATAGAAATCAGGATGCCACGCAATCACGCGTAATGAAATATTTCGACTACTGCTAAATGTTATGGTGCTCACCCTGCTTTGGACCCCCAGACAGCTGCAGTGTCGGGCAGTATGCCTCGAAAGGGTCCAATCATAGCTACTGGAGGTCCTACTCAGATGTCCAGTGTAGCCAGGGGACCTGAGAATAGAGCGTCTGGCCATACCAAACAAAGACTAAAAGTAATGCACTGGAATGCGGAGGGAGTCAGCAACAAAAAATAAAACTAGAAAACATCTTGGACCAAGAAAATGTAAGCGTATGTTGCTTGCAAGAAACTCACCTCAACGAAAATGAAATGATGTCTGGGAAATTGCCAGTACCAAGGACACTACTTTCTGAACTTAGCAGTCAGCATAAGGTCACTATACAGTGGATACCATCCCACTGTAGAGTACCCGGAAACGACAGACCTGACCGTTTGGCTAAGGAAGGAGCAAAAGAAGAACAACCTGATGTGCCCGTTACATACCACCAAAAGAAAAGAATGATCAAATCAGTCAGAAGGCCACCAAAACTTGTTCAAGACGACTATCACGTTATGGACAGACCAGAACAAGTCATTATTCTGCGCCTCATAACACTACACAATAGATTACGCAACCACATCTATATAAGATTCAAGATTGGTGCACATGTGGATTGGCGTCGCAGACAGCAGAGCACATACTCAAAGACTGCCCAAATTACAACATGTCTTAGCAAACCTTCTGGCCTAGAGAGACGTCAGTGGAAGATAAACTTTATGGACTGCTGAGTGAACTAAAAAGGACAGTTAAATTCATACAAGAGGCAACATTGCAGTTATAGACATATATAAGGCGAACGAAACAACAAGAAGAAGCATTACATTACAAAAATAGATAATTAGAAAGAAATTGTATCAAAAATGTTAAAACAATCATAACGGTACATGCAATTCTGTAAAATTCAACAAAATAACTCAAAAACGAATTAAAAATTTTTATATCTAAATGCCCTCGCGGGCCGCATAAAATCAGTTCTCGGGCCGCATGAGGCCCGCGGGCCTTAGTTTGCCCACCCCCTGGTCTAATTGATAATTAATAGTCTTTTTGTCTGTCTGTCCATTAGCTCATCCATCTGTCCATCCATCTCTGCAACTCAGATGTCGAACAATCTTCCACAGCAACATAAAAATATCACCAACCCATACACATACAATCACAGGCTATTCCCGCACTATCTCAACGCAGATTAATCCCTCTCCTGTATTTAGAATAATTATTGAATACAAATGATCGCCTGCTTTTAAAATAATTATTGAATACAATGATAGCATGCCTTTCAAATAATTATTGAATACTATGACCTCTTCTATTTTTGTCTTCGGTATATTTGCCTAATCCTAATAAACATACATGTAATGGAAGCCCGGCAGCAGACAATGTCGCTGGGTATAAAGTGCTATTCCTTCACATATTCTACTCAGTTACATATGAGGTGGGGTAGCCTTCCCCCTCCCCGACAGTCCCCAGAACATTTTGAAAATTGTCTGGTGTAAGTTTATAATGCAAAATGGTCGATTCCTTCTTAGCAAATACTTTTATTGATTTTGTCGACACCAATCCTTACTTGTCAGAGAAATAGTCCAGCCTCAGCTGGAGATTAAACCCAGACCACTGGCTTGTCGGGCAAGTGCACTAACCAACTTATACAAATTATTATGATAATATGTATTATTTAGTCATGCAGTAAGTGATTTTTGCACATTTATCATGGGTTGATAATGAAGGTAACATTAACCTAATAAGAGATGCAGTAATGAAATAATATACGATGGTTGGAGTTCATTTATTCAGTAGCATGTGCCTTGCAGAACTTCGCTATAATAACAACCTTCCGGAAAACTTCTCGGTCATAAGCAGGATGTCCCGCATCCGATACACCCATGTGGGGATCATCTGCCACATCCTGCAACCATCTTCTCTTTGGCTGTCCTCTTCTTCTCTTTCCGGGCATATACCCCTCCATGATTGTTCTCTTCAAACTTTCATGACGTTTCAAGTGGCCAAAATATTTCAATTGTCTTTGTTTCATCGTCTTTAGTAACCAACCTTCTTCAATATTCATTTCTTGTCGTAAGGACTGAATTATGCTTTTCTGTATCAAAGATATTCTTAGAACTCGCCTATAACATTTATATTGAAGGGCATTTATGTTCTGTTCAGCGTGTTTAGTAAGTGTCCTTGTCCCACAGGAGTATGTTGCAATGGGAAAGATGCATGCTCTTAAACATCTAATTTTTATAGTTCTGTCTGTCCCATTCCACAATTTATTCAGTTGTTTTAGTTTCTGAAGAGCAATAAATTTTAATTAGGTCTTTTAATTTCATTCATTGTGTTATCATTGTTGGCCATTAATACCCCAAGATATTCGAAATATTCCACCGTCTCCAATTTGTTCTCATTAACATATATTTCTTTCTCCATATGTTTTTTTTTTTTTTGCATATTCTTTTTTACAGGACATCGCAGTCAACACCAGCATTTCAGCCACTGTGATCTCTTGGCAAGTTTACGTTCAGTAGTTTACCATTGCTTTCTGAACGACCGGCACTGATACCAACGCAAAACCAACGCAACGCGGTCTGCTGCCATCACGCGCAGCTGTGTTTCGAACGCGGGTATACGGGATTACGAACCGCGTCCGTAAGCTTCTCGCCACGGAGAGCGGTTTCTCCATATTAGTTGTATCTATATGCACTTTTCGTTTTTTTTCCCCCTATGTTAAGATATAAGTTGTGATTTTCACTATTCTTTTGGGTTGAGGTTATTAGTTTTTCTATACTATTCTGTGATGCGGATAGTAATATTGTATCATCAGCGTATTGGATCTCTGGTATTTCATGACTACCGACATTTAGGGCATCATATTGCTTCTTGGTTATATCATCTCTGACATTTCTCATTATATTTTCGGTGTACAGGTTAAACAATTAAGGGGACAGCACACAGTCCTTAGGGACAGGTTGGAGATTAAGACAGGCAATTTGTTAGATAATCCTGCATACCAAATTCTTAACGACTGGAGCATGGTCTGTTTATTTGTTCTGTCTCTGGTCTCATCTACTCACTCATCCATCTGTGAGAAAGATGTAATGAAAAGCCGAAAGATTATATAGGGGTGATGGTGCAATGACGTGCAGTCAGTTAACTATCACGTAACGTGTATAACGATGCCTTGTACCGAGATACAGTTTCACATACGAGGGAAAGTCAATAAGTATGTCACAAATGGCTGCAGAAAAATAACTAAATATGATAACAACTTTAAACTAGTTTATTTTTATAATACATTGTCCCTTTATTTCTCAACATAATTTCCACTAACATTGATGCATTTATCCCATCGTTTTATCAGTCCTCCCAAACCGGCTGCATAGAACTGTGTGCTCTGTTTCTCGTAAACCACGTTTTCACTTCACATTCAACTTCGGCGTCATTCGCGAAATGTCTCTCGCCAAGGTGGGTTTTCAGTGGATCAAAAAGTTTGAAATCGCCAGGGGCTAAAGTCGGGGTTGTAATGTGGATGTTCCAGAACTTCCCACCTTAGTTGGTTAATTGAATGTGAAGTGAAAACGTGATTTAGAAAACACAGCACGCAGTTCTATGCAGCCGGTTTGGGAGGACTGATAAAACGATGGAATAAGTGCATCAATATTTTTTTTCTGCGTTTCCGTCCTGTTTCAGGATATTGCGGCCAACACCATCATCTTTCAGCTGTATGTTGATTCCAAGGCTAGATTACGATCATCAGCACGCCACGACTTTCTGAGCGACCGGTTCCATACTCTCATAGGTCACTGGCGCGACTCGAACAACTTCTAATTCTCGTGCGCTCACGTCAACCACGAGAGTATTCGGGGTTAACGGAGAAAGCTGATAACTCCTCGGCCAGGGAGCCGGCATAAGTGCATCAATTTTGGTGGAAATTATGTTGAGCAATAAAGGGACAATGTATGCATAAAAATAAACTGGTTTCAAGTTGTTATCATATTTAGTTATTTTTCTACAGTCATTTGTGGCTTACTTATTGACTTACCCTCGTAGCTACTGTGGCATGAGCCATATTTCGTTCGACGTCCACGAACATTTGAATTGCCTCCTCCTATGACACTAACAGGCCATACTGCGAATGTTGCACAACCTTTTGAACTCACTTGTCATCCTCTATTTAACGGATCTACTGGACCATAATGGTCTGCGTGCTGTGACCGACACCTTGAACCACCACTGGACATTGCCTTGTCTTCTGGACTGGATGTGCTTCTTGAGTTATTTTAGTTTAAGCGATCCCTAGGCAGAATAGACTGCGCTGTTAACATCTATTTCCTCCATGTTCTGAGCGCAGGTTGGGAGAGTCGAATTGTTTCGTCTGGGAACGTCAGCATAGCAACCTCACTAGTATTGTTTGTGTAATTTTGTAACTTTCCTGCTGTACAGGAAGGCAATAGATTTGGCGGAGCTCCTAGCAATTCCTTTGACGCTGTGGCATTTCTTTCCCAATCGCTTCTACTGTGCTCTGGATTAATTCGCAAATGAGAAGGGGGCCATAGAAGTTTCCAAATGAGCAAATACTAAAAGCCACATATGTCGAATTGTTCAGTTAGTCTGATTTTATTGATAGCCCGTAGACTAGTTTTTCGTTGTCTCTCGTGTTGTGTGGTTTGTCTGATCAGCCACCTCGAACGCGATTGCCAACACATTGCCTTTTACGATAGACAGTCTGTTTATTGTTAGTGTGAGATAACGAATGTTATAGTGGCAATATAAATGTGGTCCTTGGATCGTGTTCTTAAGGCAAGTGATCAATCCCACCTCTCCCTTTCGTTGATTCACTCACTGTTGGAAAGTGAAAACTGTAGACCAAATAACTGCTGCTCAGACTACCTTAAAAAGAATAAAACTAGAAAACCTACTGTCCAGAAGAAAATAATACGTACAACATATATGATTCTGGCATACAGATTTGAATTCTTACTGGTGCTACATAATTCATGCACTGGGCTGAGATTCTCCTTATGTGACCTATGGTAGGAGACGGAGGCATTCGAGATGTTCTGTGAAAGTGATCCTTTACCAAGAATCAAGAGACAGAAACAATAGATTGCACAATTTATTGCCCGACAAATTTCTCTGTATCTCGTCAGTGGTATATCACACAAAGAAACTTAACTGATTCACTGTCAAACAAATAGTAGATTTGGACCAAACTGGTACACAAATGAACAAGTACTATAATATACATCTCCTTCATTGAGAATTGAAATTGCGGGAGATACCACGAAACAAAACAAATAAAAAAATACGATTACCCTAGTATGCAATATATCGTCCTTCTGTTCAAGTGAGAGGTCACATTTGTCGATATATTATCATTCGGTGCTTAAACAGTTCAGCACTGAATCAGTTAAATGAACCAATGGATCATGTGGCTGAAATATCCATATATACACTCAGTTAAATGTTCATCGTCGGTGTATCCAAGTTAGCCACGCTATGAGAAGAAATAAATTGGAGAACTTTGTGCAAACTGGATGACTTGGCCACATGGCATGGCCGAAACAAGAACACAGAGCTGATCCACGACTCCGGTGATCGTGTGAAATGTAGCTTATCGCTTATCGGCATGGCATATGCTAATGAAGTTAGCCACAAACTGCCAGGTCTTTCGCTTACATAAGAGACGGATGCGAAATAGAGTACATCTCTAAAATGCATTTCACAGAAGATTCCAAATTTCATCTTCCCCGTACTCTTAACTATAAATGTGTACCACCAGCCATCATCGGTATATGGATAATTAGATATTTTAATTAAATTTTATTCAGTTAAGCCACAACATGTTGTGCCATATGTCCATGGGAAAGGTTCAGTGAACTTCTTAATATCATTTAGGAACATATTTGTGTCCGTATATTATTAATACGACTCTGGTGATCGAGTGAGATGGCAGAACATGACCGCCCACGCTTACCGGCATGGCACATGATGGATGGATATTATTAATATGTGACGTTGGCAGTGAGAATTATAAACGTGAAATTCAATACAGAGGGTTGGGTGCAAGTCAAAACACAACACCAAGGTAGGTGACGGAATAGGAGGGTAGTAGGAAGAAACAAAACAGACGTAGCAATATTAATCGTACGTCTTTAAGAAAAGATGGACACTGACACAATTAACATGTATGAGACCATGACAGTTCATATTTCAGATAAGGAAATACTTTGAAGAGTAGGTGTCTATCTAAAAGATAAAAGGAATAATTTGATTCTTGCGGAACAATATGACAAGCAAGAGAGAAGAGAAGTCGGTGAGTGAGAGCTGGTTAGAGAGAGAGAGAGAGAGAGAGAGAGAGAGAGAGAGAGAGAGAGAGAGAGAGGGTCAATGAGTGAGAACTAGTCAGAGAGAAGAGATGTCAGTGAGTGAGAGCTAGTCAGAGAGAGAGAGAGAGAGAGAGGGGGGGGGGGAGGTCAATGAGTGAGAACTAGTCAGAGAGAAGAGATGTCAGTGAGTGAGAGCTAGTCAAAGAGAGAGAGAGAGAGAGAGAGAGGGGGGGGTCAATGAGTGAGAACTAGAGAGAAGAGATGTCAGTGAGTGAGAGCTAGTCAAAGAGAGAGAGAGAGAGAGAGAGAGAGAGAGAGAGGGGAGGGGAGGTCTGTCAAAGAGCTACGTAAGAGCTTAGAGCTAAGTAATAGATAAATAGAGCTGAGAAGAGAAAGTAACATAGCGTTCTAGGAAACCAGACAGAAGGGACACAAGCACAAGTGAGAACTATAAATAGTTCTCTAACGGGACACACTTGTGTCAACAAGGAGGTTATCCTGTGTAAGTGAGCTGGGGTTACCCAAGAGACTGGGAAACCCGCATCACGAGAAGTGACCATGCAACAGTGGTTACGTTAACCAAGTGACCAGCGCGCTGGAACTCCAAGCACGCAAAGCAGCAAATACACGTAGAGCCAATTGCTCGTGGCTGAACACGCCACTGTGAGATTCGTCAGACTTGGACTCGACGGCGTAGGCGACGGACTGTATATCCGCTGTGAATACTTTGTTGCTAAGAAGGACAGTATCAATAGTTTAGGACTTAAGCTTAGCTTCATTCATTATTACCATAAACATCATCGTCTCATTACATCTTTATAGCATACTACGATGTTTAATACCGATGTGGTATTCCGCTCGCGGAGCTCATGTACTATTAGCTCCAAATAAAATGTATCCTTTTGTACACCGTACGAGTTGTTATTTTCGTGTGGTACAAAAGAAGGGAATCCTTGCATGCCTGTCGCAATTGAGTTGTTGACAAGGTCAATGAGTGAGAACTAGTCAGAGAGAAGAGATGTCAGTGAGTGAGAGCTAGTCAAGAGAGAGAGAGAGAGAGAGAGAGAGAGAGAGAGAGAGAGAGAGAGACAGAGAGAGAGAGAGAGAGAGAGAGAGAGAGAGGGGGCGGGGGTCAATGAGTGAGAACTAGTCAGAGAGAAGAGATGTCAGTGAGTGAGAGCTAGTCAAAGAGAGAGAGAGAGAGGGGGGGGGGGTCAATGAGTGAGAACTAGTCAGAGAGAAGAGATGTCAGTGAGTGAGAGCTAGTCAAAGAGAGAGAGGGAGAGGGGGGGGTCAATGAGTGAGAACTAGTCAGAGAGAAGAGATGTCAGTGAGTGAGAGCTAGTCAAAGAGAGAGAGAGAGAGGGGGGGGGAGGTCAATGAGTGAGAACTAGTCAGAGAGAAGAGATGTCAGTGAGTGAGAGCTAGTCAAAGAGAGAGAGAGGGGGGGGGGTGAATGAGTGAGAACTAGTCAGAGAGAAGAGATGTCAGTGAGTGAGAGCTAGTCAAAGAGAGAGAGAGAGAGAGGGGGGGGGGGGTCAATGAGTGAGAACTAGTCAGAGAGAAGAGATGTCAGTGAGTGAGAGCTAGTCAAAGAGAGAGAGAGAGAGAGAAAGAGAGAGAGAGAGAGAGGGGGGGGGGGGAGGTCAATGAGTGAGAACTAGTCAGAGAGGAGATGTCAGTGAGTGAGAGCTAGTCAAAGAGAGAGAGAGAGAGAGGGGGGGGGGGGTCAATGAGTGAGAACTAGTCAGAGAGAAGAGATGTCAGTGAGTGAGAGCTAGTCAAAGAGAGAGAGAGGGGGGGGGGGGTCAATGAGTGAGAACTAGTCAGAGAGAAGAGATGTCAGTGAGTGAGAGCTAGTCAAAGAGAGAGAGAGGGGGGGGGGTCAATGAGTGAGAACTAGTCAGAGAGAAGAGATGTCAGTGAGTGAGAGCTAGTCAAAGAGAGAGAGAGAGAGAGAGAGAGAGAGAGAGAGAGAGAGAGAGAGAGAGAGAACACTCAATGAGAGAAGTCAGCGAGAGAAGTCAGAGAACAGAGAAGTTTATGACTGAAAGATCTTTTATATGCGGTGTCTGCGATGAATACTTGGTAATCACAACTACTGATGTTTTGGAAAGATTAGGATGTGTGACGATTTGTTCCATACTTAGTCTTCGTAAACTCAGATGGATAGAATACCAAAGGACATATTATTTGGCGAATTACAGATGGATAAAAGATCTCAGAGTCGGCCTCTACAACGATACAAAGATGTGTGTAAGGGGGACATGATTGATACAGGCATTGATATTGCACGTTGAGAGCAAGTCGCCTCTGATTGTGTTGTATGGAGGGCAAAGATTAGAAATGAAATAAAGACAAAGAAGAAAATGGTTGCAGATAGGTCACACGCTGAGCGTGAGCGAGATGGTGCGTGGTGGTGGAAATGAACATGTGTTCACATGTATCCATTGTAGACGAACATTTACCGTCATGGGTTGTAGTTATATTGCCTTTTTCAAGCACTATGTAACACATTATCGTCAATCAAGACAACAAGGTACCAGCAGTCGGAGAGAAGAGAAGTCAGTGAGTGAGAGATAGTCGAAAGCAGAAAAGTTAAAGAGAACTAGTTAGAGGGAAGAGTCGAGAGTGAGTGAGAACTAGTGAGAGAGAAAAGAACTAACTCAGTGAGAATTAGACAGAAAATTAGAGAAGACAGTGACAGTAGTCAGGGAGCAGAGAAGTCAGTCAAAGCTTGCTAGATAAGAGAGATAGAAGTCAGAACACTGATGTATTATGTAACAGAGTCATGTAGCCAGGACGTGGTATGAATAATGATTATGAAAAATGTACAGTGTGGCGCGATAGATATACGTATTACACACAGAAGATCTTGTCAGTTCTAATGCTATATGCGTATTACACCCAGAAAATCTTGTCGGTTCTAATGCTTTATACGTATTACACACAGAAAATCAGTCGGTTCTAATGCTATACACGTATTAATCACACAGAAAATCTTGTCGGTTCTAATGCTATATACGTATTACACACAGAAAATCTTATCGGTTCTAATGCTATATGCGTATTACACACAGAAAATCTTGTCGGTTCTAATGCTATATACGTACTACACACTGAAAATCTTGTCGGTTCTAATTCTATACACGTATTATACACAGAAAATCTTGTCGGTTCTAATGCTATATACGTATTACACACAGAAAATCAGACTAGCTTTCACATTTTCTGTTGTCTAGTGCGTCCTCTAGCGTCTAGTTCTTTCCTCTCCTTCTGTGAGCGCCAAACAATACTCATTCATTCAGTAGCATGTCCTTTGCAGAACCTCGCTCCCATAACAACCTTTCGGAACACCTCTCGATCATAAGCAAGATGTCCCGCGTCTGATACACCCATATGGAGATCATCCGCCACATCCTGCACCCATCTTCTCTTTGGCCTTCCTCTTCCTCTCTTCCCAGGCATATACCCTTCCATTATTGTTCTCTCCAAACTTTCGTGACGTTTCAAGTGACCAAAATATTTCAATTTTCTTTGTTTTATCGTCTTTAATAGCCAACTTTCTTCAATATTCAACTCTTGAAGTATGGATGCATTTGTTCTTTTCTGTACCCAAGATATTCTTAGAACTCGTCTATAACATTTATATTCAAAGGCGTTTTTGCGCTATTCAGCTTGTTTAGTAAGTGTCCATGTCTCACAGGCGTATGTTGCAATGGGAAAGATGCATGCTCTTAAAAATCTAATCTTTGCAGTTCTGTCTGTCCCACTCCATAATTTATTCAGCTGTTTTAGTCTTTGAAGAGCAATGGATAGTCGCCGTTTAATTTCTTTCATTGTGTCACCGTTGTTGGTAATCAATGACCCAAGATATTCAAAATTTTCCACCACCTCCAATTTTCCCTCATTAATGTATATTTCTTTCTCCATAGTAGTTTTATCAGTATGCATTATCTTTGTTTTTGCTATGTTAAGATATAAGTTGTGATTTTCACTATTCAATTGGGTTGAGGCTATTAGGTTTTCTATGCCATTCTGTGTTGTGAATAGTAATACTGTATCATCAGCATATCGAATCTCTGGAATGTCATGACCGCCGATATTTAGGACATCATATAGCTCCCTGTTTATATCATCTCTTACATTTCTCATTATATTTTCGGCGTACAGGTTAAAAAAATAGGGTGACAGCACGCAGCCCTGACGGACTCCTTGCTTAATGTCAAACCAATCTGATGTCTCGCCATCTATTCTAACTGCTGCTTGTTGGTCTAGATAGAGCATTTGTATGAGTTGTACTACATGTGATGGAAAGCCCATATTCCTCATGATTTCCCAAAGTTTCTGATGTTGTACACAGTCAAATGCCTTTGAATAATCCACAAAACATGAGAATAGGTTTACATTAAATTCTCTGCACTTCTCTATTATTAAACGCATGTTGAATATGTGATCTCTTGTTCTCTTCCTTGTCTAAATCCAGCTTGAACCACGTTAATCTCTTCTTCCATTTTCTTATGAAGTCATCGCATTATGACTTTTAGTAGAATTTTACTTGCATGACTGATCAGGGCAACAGTTCTATAGTTGGTGCATAATTTCAGGTTGCCCATTTTTGGTATTGGAATGAAGATAGTTCTCTTCCAATCTTTTGGCCATATACCATATTTCCAAATCTTTGTACATAATGCATGATATATGTGTATGCTTTCTTCTCCTCCCGCTTTAATTAGTTCAGCTGGTATCTCATCACATCCAGGTGATTTATCATTCTTCAGGTTCTTTATAGCCCAAGCAATTTCATCTAATTAGGGTTCAGGTTCTACCTCTGCTGTCATTGGCTCATGTATCTCATTCATATCCTCACTATCACTCATATCATACATTCCACTGCAGTACTCCTGCCATCTTTCTAGAATTTGTTTAGATTCTGTTAAGGTATTTCCCATCCTGTCACAGACAACATTCAATTGAGGTTGAACATTTCTTGTCAATAACTTCATTTCTTTGAACATTTCATAATCCCTTCCAGTCTTATGATATTGCTCTATTCTGGTACAGCAATCTTGTATATATTGATGTTTGTCCTTTCTTGTGTTCTTTCTTATTTCTCGAGTTAAAGATTTATACTTCATCCTGCTGTTATCGGATTCATCTCATTTCTGTTTCAGCGCCCTTCGTTATTTTATTAATTCTAACGTGTCTGATGTAATCCATGGCTTAAGTTGCTTTTTCTTGGTCGGAATGAAATCTTTGGCTGCAGTTATCAAGATATCTCTAGCTTGTACTGCCAGTTCATCAGGTGTCATTTCTTCTTGAACAGACATCAAGACCCCAAAGCGATTCCTAACTTCTATGTTGTATGCATCTGGTATTTTTGTGAGATCAAAACGAAGTGGCCTTGGTCCTTTGGGTAAGCTTTTTGAGGTTTAATTTCAGATCTGCTTCTAATAACTGATGATCTGTATCACAGTCTGCACTCCGTAGGGTTTTTGCAGATGTTATGCTTGATCTCCATCTTCTTTGTATTAAAATAAAATCTATCTGATTTTTGGTAATACTGTCTGGAGACTTCCATGTGAAGAGTCTTCTTGGATGTTGTTTAAAAAGCGTGTTGGCTATCGTTAACTCATTTTCTGTGCAAAATTCAATTAATTTGTCACCTGCATCATTTCTATTTCCTAATCCAAATTTTCCTAAAACGTGTCTCTCATTTTCAGCTCTTCCTGCACCTACTTTTGCATTAAAATCTCCCATTATTATTGCTATATCATTATGACCAATCTTATTTAATGTGTCTTGTAGTGTGTTGTAAAAATCTTCAATTTCGTCCTCCTCTGCTGTTGAAGTAGGTGCATATATCTGTATGAGAGTTGTGTTTTTTGGACGGCCTTCAAGTCTAATAGTGAGGATTCTATCACTAACTGGATTGTATCCCATTAAAGCTTTTGCAGTTGTCTTATCTAAACAAAATGCCACTCCACTCTGGCCTCCGAGGTCTCTACCAGAATAAATGATAATACTTCCATTTTCAGTTGTAAAATATCCCTTGCCGCTCCAGCGATGTTCACTAATTCCTAAAATGTGAATGTTTAACCTCTCAATCTCATCACACACTACTTTAAGCTTTCCCTCATACAGACTTCTCACATTCCACGTTGCTATTCTCGCTCTGTTTCTTAGTCTGACACAGGGGATTTCCTTGGTAACACAGTCAAGATTAACTCCGTCATCACGGTTACTAGTACTGGTCCCTGTGTCACACTCTTCCCCAGTGTTATCTGATCTGCCTGGCCTGGGGGTCTCGCCACCAGATCCCTTTCTTATTATGTTTTCTTTCATAGTTGTTATGGTTTCTTGGCAAGTTTTGCAGAAGGCAGAATACTACGTGTGTTTATTTATGTAACGAGATAGATATAGTCAGCAGTGGACTCAAAGCCTACACTGGACAGTCGAACTAAAATGTTGACTTCTCATCCCTGACTTGGGTTTGTAAATTGCAAGTACCTCAGAATTTGGAGAGGGACACTCCCCCACCGCAGGTCAAGTCGTACTATCTGTTGCTATTATTTCCAGCAGCTCATCCATGTCCACCCGATATTATTCGTCTGCCTGTAATTCTCTTCTCCGTGTGCCTGTAGGACTTCGGCTATATCGCTTGCCTTGTGGGTTACACACAAAAGAGTGCATAGTTACTTTGTCCTCAGGTGCTCTCAGTGTGAGTGCTTTCCAGCGCCAGTTTGTCCTCTTAGTTCACTGGGATTTGCTCAGTGAACGCTCCATGATCTACATTGGTGATTCTGTCTTACCAATGTATATCCACTATTCTGCACATTCACCAAATAGTGAATGTTTGCAATTGATTAATCTCTGCACGAATCAAATCACGATTATTTGAAGGCATGCATCCCCCTCCCCCCCCCCCCCCCAAAAAAAAAAAATCAAAAATCACGTACATTGTCTTTGTGTTGCAGCTAAATAGATCAAATATAGCTCACTTTTCACACTGGTTTTTAATACATATCACTTAAATCTGTGAATACATACCCCGGGACAAAACTAAGCGTTTACCGGCAAATTATGTTATGGCAATACAGCTGTCTTTGGGGAGGGACGATGATAATAGTTGTATCTTAAAATTGGAAAACAATTTTAAAGGCCATGGCATGTTATTTTAGGAAAACTCGGAAAAGTAATCCTGACCACTATTTAACGAATGCTCGTGTTTCACAAAGACCAATTACAAAGATATAATTTGATAACTAAAAGTTCAACGTAAAGGTGGAAATGTTAATATGACTCGTCGACTAAATGATGTGTGTCGGTCCTGAGATTGCCGAGACATCATAATTACCGTGTACTCGCACCCCAGTAAAATCTATTTCTGTCAACATTATAGGCATATAACCATCGCTTATGTCAATTTTCAGATGCCTATATTTCTGAGAACGACATGTAAATTATTCACTGCTTACCATACTGAAAAGAACTTAATAATTCCGTAAAATTTCCCTCACCACAATTTGGGTTATGTTAAATTTAAAATTGTTAAACATATCTTATTATATTATGTTATATTTCAAATCAACATGGTGTAGTTCCATTGTTTCACGTGCGTATATTTAAAGATGGAATCCAGCTTACGTTCAATATCTTTTTTTATGTTGCATTCCTTTGCAAGACGATGCCATCAACAACAAACCCCAAGTGAATTACACAGAAACTTTACGTTCAGTGGTTTGCCATGTACGTTAGATATGGCCACAGCAAAATATTTTCTTAGCTTTTTTATTAAATTCTTTCACATCTACATTTGGTGGCTGACAAACACAGAATATAATTATCTCATCGTACTATATGAAGCTAAAATAAATATATAATAACATTTTTCAACAAGCATCTGTAATAAACAAATACGATGCTTGTAGATCCCATAACGGAATCACAGCGACAAAGCATTGCCCTTATAGCTGGAGTGTTTCTGTGTGGAAGTATAAGTCTTCTTGGATCAGTCGCTAACGTAATTAACTTGATCATATTTTATAAACAAGGCTTGAACACAACCATAAATATCAGTTTCTTCTCGCTGGCGATCTCAGACCTCGGAAGTCTAATTTTCCAGCAATTATTCAGCATTTACTGTAACCCGCTGTTTGAAGATCTCGATTTACCTATTGTATATCTGGAGTTTCAGTATTTTACAACAGCTATAATACGGGAGATATTTGCCAGAATCACGTGCCTGCTCACTACCTACATCGCGGCGGAGAGATGCTTCTGTATTGCTTTCCCTTTACATGTCAAACAGATGATAACTCCACGAAGAACTACTGTAATTATAATCTCCATTTACACCTCGATGTTCGCGTTTTCGTCTTCTGCCTACAGTACAGCATACATAGATTGGACATATTACCTGGACAAAAACAAAACCCTTCTTGGTTTAGTTTACACAAAGAGGAAAGAGGCGGTAGAAGGGTCCATGTACTTATTTCATGGCGTGGTTGGGTTTTTCTCTTTCATCCTCATTGTATTTTTAACTGCTGTTTTAATATTCAAACTACAACGAAAGAACGCATGGCTTCAAACGGCTAATGTTGACGCAAGCAAGTCTGAAAGCATGTTACACAGGGACAGAGCAACCATGTCCATGGTCATTCTGATTGCTAGTATTCTGATCATCAGTTATGCCCCCTCAGTGATTCTGTTTGCAGTGCCCATCTTTGAACCAGAGTTTTCTGTGGGGGGAAGGTTTTATAATATGTTCTATGTTTTATGGATCTTTGCCCTTTTATTGGAAAACGTCAACTCTAGTGTCAATATTTTCTTCTACTATAAAATGAGTACTAAGTACAGACAGACTTTTCATGAACTCTTCGCCACACCTGGTCAGCGTGGTAAAACAGATGGATGCAGGATTCATAATACAAACGAGTAAACGATGATACATACGTGCAACATTACCGCTACTCATGCTCAGCTACAGATTATGTGTCGAACGGGAATGAAAACCATCAACAGCTTTTATGTTAATGCTGACACATGTGTTAACAGTGTTTACCGCTTGACACTTGGTCAGAAGGTAACGAAGCCAGCTATTGGACTGGAGTTGTTGTGCCTCTTCGTACAGCTTCAGATGTCAGCCTCAGTATATTTAAAGAAAGCAGTAGTCGGCGTGAGCTTGTCACCATCGAGTTTGTCCTCAAATGATGAAGATGTGGGCTAAGATGATTTATTGTTCTGCATACGTTGGATACTCCTGCAGCAAATATTTTCATATCGTATTACTAATTGCTTAGTTACATTTATCCTGTCTTTGATTGGCAATATGGTGTGAAACCTTTCCATACGTAAGGGGAAAATGTCTTTTGTTTTGTATTGTTTTGTTCCGGTAGTGGAATGCTTAAACAGATTCAAGAGATCAAAGACTTTCGAAAAACAGCCAGGATATAAGATGTCACATCTGTCAAGAACACGGACAATCTCTTGTACATGGTGTTGTAGCAGATACTTGTAACACAGAACCAACAATAAGTCATGGCCTACGAGATTGTATTGACAAACAAGACAGAAGTGAACACAGGATGCGAGGCAAGTAACATCCTCCAGAAGAACAGGTTACCAGTGAAGCAAGCCATTCATTACCACCTTAGCTCCATATGTGCTGCGCAGAGTAGCCATATACAACTTTAAATTTGAAATGCAACGCTTGTGTGGTTTTAGACTAACTACCTTTAGTTCTGATGATACATTTCTGGATACGTACACATACCCAAAGAAACGCTCGAAAGTCGATTATATTGCCCTGATATCAGACGGTGCTGTGAATAGTCTGCTGTAGTATGTCCAGAAATGAATGCCGTCATTCACGATCAATTATTTTGAAAACTGTCGTGTATTTGGAGATCAAGCGGCAGGTTTCACTATGGGGTTAACGTTTGCGAAGTTTGTAAAGGCGGTTTTGTCGCAGTCTTGTGCGGGGTGGCCAGTATGCATGTCTATCGCTGGCGGGACCTCATCATCGGTTCAATAGCATGAGACATACAATTAACTGACTGTCAAGTAGGGGACTAAGACGCAGCAAAGAAAACAACTAACCTTCAAGTCATATCCATTGTGTCGGCCACAACGCTTCAACAAGATCTGCTGTGGAATTACCCAAGCATTGTCATGTCGTTGTGTCATTATTACGGAGCTCACTGTGTCAAGTAAACCAGATTACTGATGTCTTCAATGCTTTGTTTGGTGCTCAGCTATTTACTTGTGACAGTTCTGTTTCCAACAGCAACCCAACAAGATAGTAAAAATTGATGGTTTGGACAAAGGTGTATGTTACAATATCACTGTTATAATGGCATTTGTGACCCTGAGAGTGAAAGCTGCCCTTCTGGTGTCCCATGTGAGTCGGTTTGCTTTAGTCCTGGGTGTCAGTTTGTGAATATGGCGATCACAGACAGGGATGAAAGCAGTCATTACTTCTTGACAGATGAGAATGATGCTACCTGTCATAATGATTTACAGGATACCTCTGTTACACTGAGGCTGTCACAGCCATGCAGGATGCCATGGGTTAGGCTGCATCTGAAACACATCAGTCCGGTTGTGCGTCTCATAGTAGCGCGGGATAGATCAGGAAACATGACTGTATTCTGTGGAGAAATACGACTGGATTCCTTGTGGATGCCAACACGGTGGCATCACACAAGAACAAGTGCTCCATCGAAGGAGCTATGGCAACTGAAGTGTGTTCCCTCTATGTCGTTGGAGGTAGATATATAGCCTTAAAGCAGCGTACAGCGCTAATATCAGATTACAACTTAAAGTGTTGCTGTTCCCCAATGGCTGTGGATTGAGAATCCAAGAGTGACTAACACACATGCAGTCATAAGTGGCCAAATGTCCAGCGCATGTGTAGGCTGTCATTTACAGCTCTATATGTGCTGCGCAGAGAAGCCATATTTTTTGTGTGTGCATATCCTTTACAGGACATCGTTGTCAACAGCAGCATCTTTCAGCTGTCTGTTGATTTCTTGGCAAGATTACTATCAGTAGTTTGCCATTGCTTTCTGAGCGGCCGGCTCAGTATCCCGCAAGTCACCAGCGGGGGTTGAACCGCTCCCAGTTCTCTCCCGCTACGAGACTCTGCGTGATAAACGGGATTACGGAGAAAGTGTTGTAACCTCTCAGCCAGAGAGACCGGCGAGTAGCCATATACAACTTTAAATTTGAAATGCAACACTTGTGTGGGTTTAGACTAACTACCTTTAGTGCTGATGATGCACTGCTGGATATGTACACATACCCAAAGAAACGCTCGAAAGTCGATTATATTCCCCTGATGTCAGACGGTGCTGTGAATAGTCTGCTAGTCAGGGACGAAGCTTTAACTCATGGGTAGTATGATCGGTTACTCCACTTTTGTGAGGTACAAGCTTATCATTCACGGAAGAGCTGATGTGGTTGCTATTTATACTGCAGACAGCTAATGTGTAGAAGGTGATGCGTCAGCTGGTGACTCACAGTCACAAGAAACTTCCAGGAGACTTTTTCTGACATCGTCTCGGAAGATTACGTTCAGCTGCTCAGGAGATCGCTGACACTGTGCGGTGGTGAAAATTGTAGGGAAATTGGCATCTGTAGAGATGGGCTTTTGCCAACAGATGAAAGAATGGACAGTTGCTCAATGTGTTCATATATGATGGGGAACAGTTTGTAACGGTTATTAGCCAGAAACTCCCCAGCCATCTCCTCCAAATATCATTTCTTTCGGGATTACGATTTGCGTCCCTCCTCCGCAACAGAGCCGGCTGTGTGAAAGAGACATTTACTGTCTTAGCAGACATATTTCTGTGATAGCATCTATGCCATAGTTGGATACAGATTATATCATGTTTGTGTTTAGTCTGGCCTGAGCCTACCGCCTTTCCTTGTTTCTCATTTTTATAGCCTTCTCTACTTCAGCCGCCCCCCCCCTCCCCCCGCCCCCTTTTTTGTGGCTTGCTCGCTATGAACTCAAGCATTGTCCATACACGTGCTACTACTTCTAGTGAACTGACTGATTTTTGCGTATTGATTAGCTTTCCTATTACCATTGCCCCTGGTCATCATGCGAACCCACTCCGACTACTGAGGTACTTGTTATTTACGTCCCCAAGTCAACGTCGAGAAGTAAACATTGACCAGTGTAAGGGTTTAACTCGCTACCTCGGCATCAAAGGCAATGAATGAATCACCAAAAAACGAGAAGTAGAATATGAGCTTTACTGAAACACGATTACAAGAAAGCTAATCAATATGCACCTCGGCATCAGCACACCGGATGTTTAAGAGAGAGCGCTCGTATTTTATATGGCCACGCTGACCTCTACTTCATCCTTGCATATGCTTGGACCATCATCAGTATTATATAATTTGGGTTTGTTACCTCTGTTGTCTCAAAATATGTCTTCTGTCGAGATCATCGATTTCATTACATTTTGCCTTGAAGCCAAGTTTGTGTAGCAGCTCTACGTGTGTAATGTATCTCTGTGTCTGCTAATGTGCATCATGGAGTATTATTATCACTTTCTCGCAATTTCAGGCATCTCGCATAGTTTTAGGAGTAGGTGGTGATTCATGGCTCGCACCGCACTCGCAAGCACGGCTATTATTGATTGATAATTATTAAATTCGCTTAGGCTAGAAACAGTTTACACAACGATTCTAAAAGCTTTCACTAAATATATTCCCTTCACATATAGGCACACAAGTCAAGTCGCAGTCTTACGGTGTTCAAAATTTTTTATTTAACTTCCGGTGTTAAAATCCTATCGCAACTGGTGAATTGATTACTCGCCACACAACTACCTCACACCCCTTCCTCAACCTGGGAAAGATCACATCAGAACAAATGGCTGCAGAACTGGCTCCTTACAGAACACCATAAAAAAACATGTGGTCAGAAGGGTGACCCAAAGACTGGAGTCCAGTGGTATACTGGCCTTTACTGTGGGCGCTTGTCATCCAAGAGAATAGACCTGGAGCAATGCCACAGTATTTCCATACCACACGCATGCATGTTTCCAGATGGCATGGAAATGGCTTTGGTCGCCATTGACCCAGAAGATGCATTAAAATAAAGCGTTCCATTCAGAACGATCTTGAGATTACTACAGGGCATATACATCAGGCCTTGGACGTCAACTTGACAGCGGCAACTCTTTTGGAAAGTAGGGTTGTTGTGATGCGGTGCATAGACCACGAAATCCTTATATGCACAATCAAGACGGTGTGTAGCGGGCCCATTGGTTTAGCGGTTTCGGATGTTACACTGATAATGTCATGAACCCAGTCGGACGAGGTTTCGATGTCAGCGTTCACTAGGGAGGTGTGAGGTAGTGTTTTGTCATCCAGCAGGCTTCCCTGGAAACTTGCCAAAATTTAACCCAGATGCAGGGAGACGGTCCGGCAGTTGGAAATTTTCCACGGGAAAATGAAACTAACTTGGTTTCAATTCCATCCTATTGATTGGCTGAGTTCCCTGGCAAAAATTTTGCCTTAGCTAGAAAAATGCGAACCCCGTCACTCGTCGTGTAATCTTCAAATTCGCGAGTCACTAATTGTTAGTGGGGATAATTAATCGCCCACCTATTCTCTGCGCTTTTGGGCCTAGAGAGATGTGGGTGGAGTATTGAACCGGATTTATAGTCAACATGCTTGTAATTAGAGGCGGGAAACTGGGATATCAGCCCACCCCTAATTGGACCTGCTAGAGTTTTTTTTATTAGTCCTACTGATGACTGCCGCGCACACTGAACCTGTATGTCAGTGCCTGGGTATCTATTGGACTTTGCCCATGTTGAAGTGGATTCCCTACATCTGGGAGCTTCCGGACAGTGCTCAACTATACATTGTATTCGAGAGCCATGGGATCTGCCTGGCCCATTTTGATTCAGTGCGATACCCTATTTCAGTGATTCCCAAGCTCTTCAAGCAGAGGGCCATATTTACTATTTTCGGTAGTTATGCGGGCCAAAAGATTATAAAATTATAAAAGTCGTGCAATATCATTCTTACTTTTCTTAACTTTCGTCAATAAAATTCTAAAATTTTAAAGGCAGTCAGTGTCATTTTTTGGTTTCAAATCAAAAGTTCATTTAACAATACATTGTAAATCAGTTTCGAAAATCACTATTAATGTAATTAATTTACAATTGTAACTGTTCTTCATAACCAGTTACTTACGTCCAGATGCCAGTTTATCAATGTCTGGACACAAATCTTTCGTGTCCAAATTCTTCCAAACAAGCAACATCTTCACATTTTCGCTTCTTACCGTTGTTTGATTTTAGATTTTCCACACACATATTTATATGTTTTAACGAAAAAATTTTATTTGAAAAAAAAAAAAAAAAAAAATCTAATTTCAACACAATACTACCGACTCTGCTAAACAGTTGAAACAAACGACAGCATGGCGCCTTGCGCAATCTGATTAGTCGACAAGGCTGGAATATGGGAACTTCATAACGGTTCGTTGCGAAACGCTTACGAGGAGCTCCGAGTGCATGTTTGAAATTATTAAAGTATATTATATTAAATAACGAGGCCTCGCGTGCCACTTTCTGACAGTTGGCGGGCCACAAGTGGCCCGCGAGCCGTGGTTTGGGAATCTCTGCCCTATTTAATAACCAATTCCGGATTTTCACGTTCAACTGGCATATACAAGAGGCTCATGGGTAGTCTGGGGTTCACTAGCAATTAACAGTATGGATTCGCCGACTAATTTTGCGAACTCTCAGCTTCCTTGGAATCTCATCATCCAGCATATCCCAGCCATGGCCAATCAAGCACTATACTCAAGGTCAATGCTAGTTGTATGGTTACCTTAAGAAGGAAATAGCCTGCAACATCTTTATCCAGAACAAGGGGCTAAAAATTGTATGTCCAATATCAGATTAACTATTTTTTTAAAGACACTAGGAAGACTGTGTGATGTCCTTCAACATTCATGGGATACTGAAGAACTCTGTGCCTAATCGTGGATTTAACAATCAAACAGACTGCTGGAGAATTACACCACACCGGAATGCCTCTGACCCAGCTACTTAGCAGCTGTGACTAGTGGATTACAGTACATTCTTGGTGTATATTATGATTGATTATCCCTTCATGATTTTAGCCGTAGATATCTGATTCGGTTGGATTACCCATTTGTGTGTGTACAATTCCAAATTCCTTGGATCATCATCATCAAGTGCCGTGCCGGCTGGCGTAGGCGTTCATGGCTCCCCACAGATCTCGGTCTTTGGTGTTCTGGATCAACTCTGCTGATGTTATTCCTCCATGCCACCGTCTCAGTCCGTCCAGCATCATTTCTCTTGGTCTGCCTCTGCCTCTCTTCCCCTCGATCTTTCCAGTTGTCACGATGTTCTCCAATGCCTCTCTTCTCATCACATGACAAAAGAAAGATGTTTGTCTCTTTCTTATTGTTGTATATAGTGTTCTAGTTTCATTAGCCTCTTTCAGGCAATCGTTGTTAGTTACTCTGGCAGTCCAAGGAATTCGCAACATTCGTCTTAAAAAACACATCTCTGTTGCTTCTAAGTTCTTCCTAATTTGTTCATTTACATTCCAAGATTCGCTGCCATACAGCAAAACTGGTTCTATATAGCATTTTAGTACTCTCTTTCTTAGATTCATTGATAGCGACTTATTGCATAAGATACTCTTCATTTTCTGAAATGCTGTCTTTGCCTGCCTTATTCTGCTCTTAATCTCTTTTGTACATCTTCCATCTGATGTTATAAGTGCCCCTAGGTATTTAAAATTATCCACTTGGTTGAGAATTTCCCCCTCTATTTCTATGTCACATTTTAACGTCCCCATTTTCTTTGATATCACCATTGTTACTGTTTTCTTTTTGTTTATATCCGCTGTTTTCTGGATTATAGCGAATGAGATTTTGGCCAGACCTTTTGGATAGATTCGTGAGGAGAAAGGAGTCATCAATAGTACCTAGGAATCTTCAGAGACAAATTATATAGATTTTCTTTATACATGTCTTGAATGGATTGGTTTTTCACTTGTTTTTAGTTTTTGTGTGTGACACCTGTTGTTTGTTGCGAACCTTTTTTGGGGGATTTTGGGGAGTACTGGTATGGTTGCAAAACCTGTAGAGTTTCCTTAAATATGATCATTGCTGTTCGTGTAGATTTTTCTAGGCTTCAACCAACAGGATTTTTCCAGGGCCCAGATGCTTTCACAATACAGTGGGTTGTTTTTAGTTTGTGTGTGTGTGTGACATCTGTTGTTTGTTGTGAACCTTTTTGGGGGATTTTTTGGGAGGAATGTTTTGGTTGCATAACCGGAGGTAGTTACCTTTAATATGATCATTGATGTTCATGAAGATGTCTCCATGGTTCAACCAACAGGGTTTTTCCAGGACCAAAATGTTTACACAATACAGTGGTCTGATGTTTGTTTAACCAAGCCTTAAAGTTAATTCATTGTGAACGTCTTGTTCCAAAGTTAATGTGTATAGTCAATCTATGGTTGCTGTTGTTGTCTAACAGTGGTTAGTCCCATCTGTTAGGTAATACAGTTGTTGCATATGACAGTGGTTGTTCACATCTGTTATGTAATACTGTGATGGTGCATGGCAGTTGATACCTGTCATTGTCTATATATATATATTACATATATATATATATATATATATATATATATATATATATATATATATATATATATGTGTGTGTGTGTGTGTGTGTGTGTGTGTGTGTGTGTGTGAGAGAGAGCGAGAGAGAGAGAGAGAGAGAGAGAGAGAGAGAGAGATTAAATGTGGGGCAGGAGAATTACACATAGACACACCTTCTTGGTAGAGTGACTAGTTACTCGGATGTCTGTGGTATACTTCCCGAATCTCCCAGCCTTCTATGGGAAACATTTCTTCTATATTAATGTTGAACTTGCACCCTTTTCTTGCCTCGTTCAATGCTTGGGGGTTCGTGAGCCAGTATATTATTTCCTCTAGAGGGAGTGTTTGGGAATGAGACCCAATTCCAACCGGAATACCCCTAGTAAAACTTGTCCTTATTCTCATATATTATTTTAACACCTCACAGGAGGGAAAGACTGACTCCCTGATCTCCCTTGCCCTCAGGCCTAGCAAATGTGCTGGCCCTAACACTTCACATACCAACAGGAAGTTCCTGTTACGGAAGTTGTGTTTGTTGTGTAGGCATGTGACACTTGACATTCTAGCCTGGGTGTATAGTTCGCTTTCATCACCCCCTCATCTCTTAACAGTCGCTTTAAGATAATCGCTTAAATGTCGGCAGTGTAGACTTCATTGCGCCGGGTTTTATCCCATATTGCTCAGTCTCTTTCCGCAGCGCGGGCTGCTAAATGCGTCGCACAAAGCATGAACTCTGTAGCTCCAGCGACGACCCCCAGGAGCCTCCGAAAATGATGCACTCGTGAACCGAAGGACGCGGCCCTGAATTGAACCCACAACCTTCGGAGCCAGTCAGACGACAGTAAACTTTTATTAAGAGTTAATTTAGTATTCACATTGTGCCGCAGAAATCTATATCGCTGTTATTGATATTAGATAAACATATTCAATTCATTGTTGTCTGTTATATGTGGTGAAGTGGGGCTGTGGATTGATAGTCTAAGAATCTATTGATTGTATTTGTCCATCTCTGTATTTACCTTAGAAATAATCACGACAGTATGCTTACTATTAACAAGAATGTCAACTGATCTCTGAATCTGGTGATTATTTGTATTTGTCCACCTCTGTATTTACCATAGAAATAATCGCGACAGTAACCTTACTATTAACAAGAACCTAATCTCTGAATCTAGTAATTGTACTGGACTCAAAATATGTATCTAGTGGCATGTTTCAACGATATAAAGAGTACAGTTTAACACAGGAAGAAGGAATTGATATCAAACAACTATTTGTCTGTCATGTACTGCATATAGTACCTTGCAGTGTAGGACAAAAAGGGGAGTGGGGTGTGATCTTGATCTTGAGGAACTAAGGCCGCCTGGCTAGTGCAGTGGCTGCGAACTGTGCAGTTTAGGGTTTTCTACTTTCCCCCTACCGAAAAGCATCCACACCTTTCCGAGGTTTCTAACCCGGGTCTCACGATGAGAAAACGCGGCATTCTAGCCACTCGGCCAGCCGATCCTAACAACTAGGCATCCAACGACCTAGGCATCCAACTTCCTAGGCATCCAACTACCTAGGCAAAATCTCCGTTTACACCATTATTCCACCATGTAAGTTTTGAACTAACTTATAAACATTCTCTGACTTCCGGTCCCCAACGTGGAGGATAGGCAATTAAACTGTTAAGGCCTCTGGAGTGTTTATGCTTGTGGTTGTGGTTTTTTTACGCATTTTCCTCATGTTGGACTGGTAGTGCATGGTTCCGTCACCCTGCTATTGAGTTGAGTGCGTGGAGCGACACTGTGAGCTGTAAATTTCGTGTGGAGTACTTTTGCATTTGTCCGTCGTTGTTTGTAGCGGGAAATGTATGTTTAGAAAACTGACGGCCGGCCGGTCGCTAAACTAACTGGGTTGTCTTATACAGTAATGTGTGGCTGCTGGTTTTTAGTGACTGTCGCTTCCATCGACGATGAACTGTATTTTTCGAGGCGGACTTGTGTGTTGGCACTGGCAGCGGTATTATGTATAGTAACATGTGCGGGCTGTTGATTGCTCGAGACTTCTGAATGGTCCACATTTCACATTGGGCAGTGGGGAGCATTTTGTGTGATATTCATTAACACAGGATCGGAACATAATGGGGCGACTCTTTGCCGTGAAGTTGAAACCGCGACTAACTATAAACACTCTAGACTCCCTGTGCGCTGACAATGGGACAGTAGGTTTATTAACTAAACCGGTCAGTTGGACTTAAACGTTGACTTCTAGTTCAGAAAGCAACGGCAAACTACTGAATGTAAAGTTGCTTTAAACAATCAATCTGTTGTTGACCGCAACGTCCAGTAAAAGACATGCTAACATTATTATACTTTGTTTAAATCTTTCCATCGTTGTTCCATTTTGTTCGGACTATCTCATGTCAATAACATCTCTATTGCTATAAATAACTTAATATAACTATAAATTGATTGCACCTCAACTCTATCCGATCTCTGAGGTATCGTTGAAATTGACTGTTACCTGATTCTTTCATCAGACTCAATCCATCAGTTGATATTATGTCATTTCTTCCTGTATTAACTGTCGAGACTGATGTTTTGGCGTTGACGTTAGTTAGTCCTGAATAGTACTTGCATTCACAATTTCAGCCTTTTATGTTATGTATGGAGTCTGAAAATTCCTATTTATTCACTTCGGTCGAATTAATAATATGAATCATCTTTTTGAATACCTGGGTGCTCTGATTCCCATTCGGTTCTGTAAGTGCTTCTTATAAATCTTTTTATCTCATTATAAGCTCGACTGTATCAAGGTAAGATAGTCTTCCACCTTCCTTTGCCAGCGTGTCGGCCCCTTAATTCTTAGGCATTTTGTAGTGTGACATAGCCCACTGTACTACAACTCTTAAGCATTCATTTCTAACATGGTCCGTGGGGTGTTACTCTTAGGTCTGCTAGTTCTGCACTGTTTCGGATCTTCATTGTTTTCTCTGTCAATGCCATTTCTGCTGCAGTTTTTAAATCCTATGTTCCTGCTCTGAAGTAATGAGTCAATTTGCCACTGCCTGTGTTTTATTTGCTCCAATTGTTTAGATGGATGAGAACTCCTACACTGCTGAGATGTAACTTGCATAATAATAACAAATAAGCTCAATCAATATACGTCCAGGGTTGCAGAAACAATCCAGCAATGAAGCATGAACGGAACAGCAATGAAAGAGTCGAAGAGCTGCAAACTAGTTGATAAGGCCAAGTTTATTGGTCCACAGTGTCGTGCTGCATGATCAAACATAGACTTCCAAAATTCATAATAGATTTCGACCGTGTCTGCGATTTTCAGACGGGACGGTCATCATAATATTAAAACCGAATAAACAACTGTTGACTATGCCAGTCATTGACAACTATCAAGTTCGTATCGCAGTCCAGACCTCTGCAAGGTTGCCAAAGTGTCCTTCTGCTGTAACATTCCACGGCTCGTTCTTGTAATGCGCATCTGTCCAAAATATTTATCTTAATATGTAAGATGCCATCTTCTTCTGATTCTCTTTGCTAATATGTGTTGGCCATCAATACTGTTGTCCTGCCAGTAAATATTCTTCTAAGTTCCAGACAACTTAAACGTGCTGCTTCTCTGGTGAAGCTCTGTGATCTGAATGTTAGTTGTTATTGACAAACAAAACTAACGTGATCTCCGTTCTACGTCAAGCGCCTAGTTTTATGTACGTTTTGGTTCGGGAGTTTTGCTCCCTCTTTCTTTTGCGTCATATGCTCTGTGCTACTACTTGGCATACGCCTCCATTGCACGTTGAGTTTTGTGCTGATCTGTTTGTATATACTAGGAACCAGGTCCTAGCTGTGTAATTTTCTTCTGTATAGTTTCAAGCTATTTTTCTTCTATAAATAAATTCTTCAATATTTAAAATGATGTTGCTATCTAGAAAGTAAACAATATATTGTAAACAAGAATAGTAAAGTGTAGTGTGCGTTTAATACTACTGTATTGTGCAGAATTGTAAACCGTGAACACATAATTACAACATCTGATTGAGACCCTGGAAGTTTATATATACACACACACACACACACACACACACACACAGAGAGAGAGAGAGAAGGGGAGGGTAAACAGAGAGAGAGAGAGAGAGAGAGAGAGAGAGAGAGAGGAAAGGTGTGTGTTGGTGGTTAATTGAGAGAGGGGGAGAAAGAGGTAATTATACGTTGAAACACACATATTGAAAACTTAGAGGATCTGGACATGGAAAGAGAGTTGACTTATGTTTAAGAGATTGATTGATTGATTATTTGATTGATTGATTGGTTGATATATATATATATATATATATATATATATATATATATATATATATATAGTGTGAGAGAGAGAGAGAGAGAGAGAGAGAGAGAGAGAGAGAGGGAGAGGCGAGGGGGGGGGGGAGAGAGCATGTAACATTTTGCTCACATTACATCCATAGCAGAGGGACACGTGTTAAGCAGGCGAGCAGCAGGTTGACAACAATACAACTGTGGAGATTATAAAGAAAGGGAGAAACAGCAGTCTGTGAGAGTGTACAACCAAAGTGATGGAGAAACAGCTGTCTGTCAGAGTGTACAACCAAAGTGAGGGAGAAACACCAGTCTGTGAGAGTGTACAACCAAAGTGATGGAGAAACAGCTGTCTGTCAGAGTGTACAACCAAAGTGAGGGAGAAACACCAGTCTGTGAGAGTGTATAACCAAAGTGAGGGAGAAGCAGCTGTCTGTGAGAGTGTACAACCAAAGTGATGGAGAAACAGCTGTCTGTCAGAGTGTACAACCAAAGTGAGGGAGAAACAGCTGTGTGTGAGAGTGTACAACCAAAGTGAGGGAGAAACAGCTGTGTGTGTGAGTGTACAATCAAAGTGAGGGAGAATCACCAGTCTGTGAGAGTGTACAACCAAAGTGAGGGAGAATCACCAGTCTGTGAGAGTGTACAACCAAAGTGAGGGAGAATCACCAGTCTGTGAGAGTGTACAACCAAAGTGAGGGAGAATCACCAGTCTGTGAGAGTGTACAACCAAGTGAGGGAGAAACACCAGTCTGTCAGAGTGTACAACTAAAGTGAGGGAGAAACACCAGTCTGTGAGAGTTTACAACCAAAGTGAGGGAGAGACAGCAGTCTCTCAGTGTGTACAACGAAAGTGAGGGAGAAACAGCAGTCTGTCAGAGTGTACAACCAAAGTGAGGGAGAAACAGCTGTCTGTGAGAGTGTACAACCAAAGTGAGGGAGAAACAGCAGTCTGCCAGAGTGTACAACCAAAGTGAGGGAGAAACAGCAGTCTGCCAGAGTGTGCAACCAAAGTGACTGAGAAACAGCAGTCTGTCAGAGTGTACAACCAAAGTGAGGGAGAAACACCAGTCTGCCAGAGTGTACAACCAAAGTGAGGGAGAAACAGCTGTCTGTGAGAGTGTACAACCAAAGTGAGGGAGAAACAGCTGTCTGTGACAGTGTACAACCAAAGTGAGGGAGAAACAGCTGTCTGTGAGAGTGTACAACCAAAGTGAGGGAGAAACAGCAGTCTGTAAAAGTGTACAACCAAAGTGAGGGAGAAACAGCAGTCTGCCAGAGTGTACAACCAATGTAAGATACAATATTGCAGAACCGTTACAGCCACCTTTATTGTGGGGGAGATACTTGATTGCTTTATGTATTTCATTTGCCTTTATTGAACAGTTTTTTTTTCCAAATGGATAAGTCACCACCATCAGCATCATCATCATCATCATCATCATCATCATCATCATCATCATCATCATCATCATCATCTTTATCATCATCATCATCTTCCACTGTTGCCTTCAAGCGTCCAGCTGAGGATACATGTTTAACTGTGCAAACTCCGTGTCTTGAGTATCATGACACTACTTCAGTTAACCAATAGCCAACGTCTGTTATAACTGAGTTGGTAATGTCATGACCTGACGCGGTTTAGACGTCTTGGCTCGTCGCTTACCAAAGTGAATGAAAGATTTGCCACTTATTCCTTCTTGCTCTCAGGCCTACAGCATATAATAGCGATATTACAGTAACAGACAAATACAGGACACATATTTTGGGACAAATTAATTAAAATTAAAACGCCTGCTATGTTTATATTTGTCATTTTAAATGGGCTCCGAAGGTTGTGGGTTCGATTTCGGGCCGCGTCCTTCGGTTCACGAGTGAAATTTTTAGGAGACTCCTGTGGGTCGTCGCTAGAGCTACGGAGTTCGTGCTTTGTGCGACGCTTTCCGTGCTGTGGAAAAAGACCGAGCCATAGGGGATAAAAACCCGATGCAATGAAGTCGACCCTGTCGACTTTTAAGCGACCTTTTTTATTTTAAATATAAACCACTTTGTTTTCATTATGTAATGTAAATATACTTCCAGCTGTAAGATACGACCGCAACTCAGCCTGGGAAGTGACACCGCTGGCCAGCATCCCTGTGATCCCGACCCCGATATCGTTCCAGACGACCAGCAAGCAAACGGTCAATTTGTTTGATGATATCTGGACGGTGGTGTATGATGATGAATCGTTGAGGAACATAGGAGATGCCTTCATAGGTAATATGTGGACATTGTGTGTATAGACTCATGTTCATTGTCATCGTGTGAACTGTTATGTCCAGAACATTATCTCCATCCATTACAACAGATCTGATTGCAGTATGATTCTCAGCTGGTCGTCCTGCTCTATCAGCGATATACTTAGACTCCCTGTGTTGTTCCGAGCAGATAGTCCTGTCTCTGCCAGCTCCATAAATAGATTATCCTTGATATCCCGAGGATTTCGTCCTTAACTACAAGCAACATACATGTTATTCTGCGCAAGTAGTTCTCTGTCTGCCATAAATATACGTAATCTCTCTGTGTTGTCCTAGGCAGGTTGATTTTCATACAATGGTATGAGTGTCGGCCATTTAGAAATCAATGGCAAACTACTGAACGCAAACCTGCCAAGAAATTAAAAACAGACAAAATAAATGCTGGGGTTGAGCTACAAAAATTGTAATGCTTTTAAAAAATGAAAATTCACAAAGGGTGATGTTAGAAGTTTCTCACAAGTTGTTTTTCTTTATAGCAAGGTGGTAGCAGTGGCTTGTCTGTCTCAACGAGAGAACTGTGTCAAATGTTTATAATCACATTGCAGATACATATGTTGGTGTGTTTTAAATATGTATTAGCCTACTAGGTCACAGTATTACGAACATGTAACCCAGTGTTTCCCAACGTGGTGCCCACGACCCACAGGGGGGCAATTCGATTGTTAAGGGGGGGGGGGGGGGATTCGAAAATGGAAGAAACCGGCTGTATATAACAAAACGGGGAGACTTGAGACTGAAGTTAACTAAATTGGAACCTGACATAAATTATCTCTTTCTTTTTTTTTAGCAGCAAATCATTTATGGCGCTAAATCCGCATTCAGCTAAAAATGAAGATGGAAAATGTAACAATAGTTCTCTTGCACATTTGGATATTTCATTTCGGTTTCCTCACAAAGCCTACCATCGCCCCTTTTACATTAAATAAAGTTTTAATTGACTCATCATTTTGCATTTCTGCGAGTTCTTCTTGATACTGCATATTTGAGATATCAGACAAATCCACTAACATTGGCTGCATCATCCAAGTTGGGAAATCAATTTGATTCAAATAAGAACATCTTTCTTTTAAATTAGCCGGTAAAATTTTCAGATGGTCGACTATAACATATATAGCGGTATCAGTCACTTCACATTTTCGGAGCCAATGAAACTTTAAAAATGTTTGTTGTAAATATGTGTCTGACATAATTCAATAAAGCTAATGAAACCAAATATCTTCGCTTCTGCATCGACGAGAGTTTCATTTGTTCCTTGACGTTGTTTATTTAATATATTTAGTTTTTTCACAAATATCGGCTAAATAACTCACAAGTGCCTTACCATCGACCGTTAACAGATTTATCATTTCCTGTTTGTCGCTTAAAAAATCTTTAAGAGTGTCAAATACTTCCATAAAACTTTTCAAGCAGTTCCCTTTCGAGAGTTATCTTAATTCAGCGTAAAGTATAAGTCTCACATGGTCTTCATTTTGTTCTTCCCAAAATAACTTGAAGAGACGATCACATTTGGCACTAGCTTTAATAGCATTGATATATTTTATAACTAAATTTAGTACTACATCTAGAACAGGCGAAATGTTTTTAGTTACCAGGTTTTCCCTGTGAATAACACAACGCTCGAGAAGTATTTCTGGATTATCATCTTTCATCATTTTTAAGCAACCATTTTTCTTCCCCATCATATTAGAAGCACCATCTGCAGCACAAGATGTTATAGTTTTCATTGTTATATTATTGACATCTAAGTAATTTTTTTTTAGCTTACTATATATATATATATATATATATATATATATATATATATATATATATATATATATATATATATATATATATATATATATATATATATATATATCTTTAGAAGTAGTAGTGCTTTCAATTATTTACAGAACAACATTTCTTCAGCAAAATCACCTTTATCAATATATCTTACGTAAGTTATAAGTACGGCCTCACTGTCTCTCAAAGTTGATTCATTCATTGGCAACGAGAATTTTCTTGTTTTCAGCTTTTCAACATGCTATATTTCAACATCCTCACTCATTTCGTCTATTCTTCTGCTCAGTATTGTTACTTAGTGGCATAGCTTTAACGTCTTTGTCATCTTTTTCCAGAAATGTTTTAAGAAATGCTGAAATTGATGCTTTGATTAAATTATCCCCTATAGTATGACTTTTCCCAGATTTAGCGATTATTAATAAAATTTGATAACTAGCCGCCTCAAGAGTACGATTGATAGTTCCATTATGAGCAGTAAATAGAGACTTAAATGTTACCCATTTTTCAAAAATTTTCTTTAAAGTTCGAAGGGTAGTAGATGCATATTGGGGGTTTGGGGCCAAAAGGGTGGTGGTAGTGGAGGGGAGCCAAAACAGAAACCCCTAGGGGACACCACCCCGGGGCCCCACCCCCCAGAGCCCCACCCCCAGGGCCCCGGGGTGTGGATAAGACGGGTCGCTTACAGGCAACCACCCGCGAGAAATCGAGCTCATAATATGGTCGCCTACAGGCGACTTGAGGATGCCCATAAGAAACCGAGCCGTTGATTTAGAGTGTATCATCCGCAGACATACCAAGATGCGCACCGCGAAGAACAAGTGTAAGTGGCTACGGCTATACTCAACAGAGTTTTGCGAGCGGGACTGTATTTTTCGAGGCGGACTTGTGTGTTGGCACTGGCAGCGGTATTGATTGATTGATTTAGGAACCGACATCACAGCATTCGGGACATTCTCATAAGCGCTCCGTCCCCATCCTCGGCAACCTGTGCGGGCTGTTGATTGCTCGAGACTCCTGAATGGTCCACATTTCACATTGGGCAGTACTGCAAGGTACATGCAGTTCTGGTGCGGAAAGGGACATGCACCAAGCCCTGCCAAAGCTGTGGGAGGGGGGTCACAAACTATCTATAATTATGTAAGGAGTGTGGTTATAACACAGTCAACCGCCGAACGTGGTACCATGAAAAGGTAAAGCCTTTTAACACCGAGTTTCGCCGATTGGCCACGATCGCAGAAATCTAAAGTTCAATTAGAGACATGAAACTATACGCTGCACGTACACACCCACTTGTTAGAGACTGACAGATCTGTGTATTTAACCATGCCAACGCTTAATCAGCTGAAGCAGCAAGCACGCGAGCATGGGTTGCCATACAGTGGGAGGAGGAAGGCCGTTCTTGAGGGGGAAATATCCAGAGCGCGCGAGATGGCTATGGTCGCCCTGCTCGAGAAGAACCCCAATCTACATGGGGCACGACTTGAAGCAGGGATTACCACCGCTCTGAGATTTGTACACTGTACCACCGCAGACCGAGCCGCGATCGTCGCCGAGCGACGACACCGCGCCCGGCAGCGTGCTCAACGCCACAACGACCTCGAAGCAGAGTTCCTTGCCCGAGTTGATAGTGTGCGAGATGAAGCGGATGAGAAGTTGGCCGCATTCATTCACAACGTACCTGAATTGAAACTCACCCGGGAGATTGAGGGGAGCCTGAGAAAATATGAAGCAATCGTCCCAGAAGGTAGCGGCTATGAAGAACCTGGAGCATTTATGTATTCGATGGAGACCGCCATCAAAGCCCTGGTGGTAAAAGGGTTGGGGGATTATGGCGGCATTAAAATACAGCTGTATTTCCACCTAAGATATTATCGCACCACACCGGAAGGTGAACAGATCACGGCAATAGCAGCCCACGGAAGCAGGAACCTCGAAATGCTGAATGTGGGGGTATTTGAAGAGGTATTTAACCACGCCGTTGCTAAGATATATGCAGACAGTGAGGGCTTCACTGAACAGGGTTCGGATTGTAGCTATGATGATTGTGTGCAGCTAGATCTCTACATCGCAAAATACCAACCATTCCGAGGCGCTAGCTACTTCACAACCCCCAGCTACATCCCACCACGTAGTGTTGTGAATGTGAAGAATGAGGACAACCGCTGCTTTGAATGGGCCATACTCTCAGCGCTCTACCCAGTAGCGCACGGAGAGCACCCTGATAGGCTCAACAATTATAACATCCACCGGGGAGAGCTAAACTTTGAAGGAATCCAATTCCCAGTGCAGCTGACCAGTATTGCAAAGTTCGAAAACCAGAATCCCACCATAGCCATTAGAGTCTTTGGTTGGGACAAAGGACCAACGATGCTCCGAACCAACACACTCAAACGCAAACAAATCAACCTCTTGCTCCTGTGTAAGGATGAGAATAGGCACTGTGTCTGGGTCAAGGATGTGGGGCGGCTTCTATATGGAAACAACAAACATAGGGGTAAGAAGTATCCATGTCTCAACTGTCTCCATGTACACTCCTCTCAGGAAACCTTGGACCAGCATGAGCCACTCTGGCAAGGCATCAACACAGCCTGCCAGATGAATGTCATGCCTCAGGGGGAGATGATGAAATTCAAGTCCCTCCAGAAACAGATGAGGGCACCATACATCATATACGCAGACTTTGAGACATTGAATGTTCCAGTACATGGCGCGGCAAAGGATCCAAACCAAAGCAACACACGTCAACTTGCCGAGCAGCCCCCCTGCGGTTTCGGCTACACCATTGTGCGCTCTGACGGTCTCATCACAAACCCAGTCACATATCGGGTGGAGGACGCTGCAAATGAATTCCTCCGACGCTTGGGGCGAGAGCGGGCCATCATCCACAATAAGTTACAGCGACCGGCAATGATGGTGCTGGGGCAAAAAGACCGCGAAGACTTTGCCACCTCCACAACCTGTCACATCTGTAAAGAGCCGCTGGTGGGTGACAAGGTGAGAGATCACTGTCATATTACAAGCAAATACCGGGGCGCTGCCCATAATGTCTGTAATCTAGCATGGTGTATAAACAGAGACAAGCTGAGGATACCTGTAGTATTCCACAATCTAAGGGGATATGACTCCCACATCATCATGCAAGCGGCCGGCCGTCTGGACTGGGGAAAAAGGACAGTCTACAAGAAGAAGAAAGACGGCACATGGCAAACCAAAGAAGTAGACAACACAACAATCACCTGCATACCAAACACCATAGAGAAGTACGCCTCCTTCACAATCGGACAGTTGCAATTCATTGACAGCCTACAGTTCATGAACAGCTCTCTAGACACCCTGGTGGGAAATCTCAGCGAGCTGGCACACTGTGGCAAATCAATGGCTCTGGCACGTAGGGGCAATGACATAATCTTAAGATGTGAGACGTGCAATACAGAGAAGCACACCCCATGGGCCGCCTTAATGAACAAATTCAGGGCCACGCTAAGCATGCACCAATCACATCTCCTTCTCCGCAAGGGTATATACCCCTACGAATACATGGATAGCTTCGAGCGCTTTGCGGAGGACCGCCTACCACCCAAAGAGGCATTCTACAGCAAGCTCACCCGAGAAGGAATCAGTGACTCTGACTACGCCCACGCATAGAAAGTGTGGCAGGAGCTCGATTGCAAAACGCTCGGAGGCTACCATGACCTATACCTGAAAACAGACGTCGGCCTGTTAGCCGATGTCTTTGAGACATTCCGAGACACCTGCATGTTGGTGTATCAGCTCGACCCAGCCCACTACATCAGTGCACCCAGCCTAGCATGGGACGCACTCCTAAAAAAGACGAAGGTGCAGCTCGAGCTCCTAACCGACCTGGACATGCACCTCCTCTTTGAGAAGGGTCTCCGAGGGGGTGTGGCCATGGTCTCAAAACGGTATGCCAAGGCCAACAACCCCAAGACTTCAGACTATAACCCCAAGACACCCAATTCATGGATCATGTACCTAGATGCAAATAATCTGTATGGGTGGGCTATGATGGAATACCTCCCAACTGGTGGATTCCAATGGGCTAATCCGACACTCGAGGAGGTACTGAACACCCCCGACAACGCCCCAGAGGGATAGCTTGTTGAGGTTGATATGAAGTACCCTGTACATCTGCATGAAGCCCACAGCGACTATCCACTAGCCCCAGAAACAATGGTCGTCCCAGAAGCCTGGTTGAGCGACTATCAGCGTGAGCTCCAGAACAAACTGGGGGGTAAGTTCACGGAGCAAACAAAGCTGGTACCCCACCTCCACGACAAGGAGCGATACGTGGTCCACTACCGCAATCTCAAACTCTATCACAGCCTCGGTCTAGAGGTCACCCAGATCCACCGAGGCATCAAGTTCAATCAGTCCCAATGGATGAAGCCCTACATAGAGATGAACACCTCTCTACGTACCCAAGCCAAGTCTGAATTTGAGAAGGACTTCTTCAAGCTGATGAACAACGCCGTCTTCGGGAAGAGTATGGAGAATGTTCGCAAACGCATCAGAGTCAACCTTCTCAGAGGTACCGAGGCCGACCGGCTCCGGAAATTAATCGCCAGCCCCAACTACGAATCGTGTAGAATCTTTAACGGTGGACTGGTGGCGGTGCACAGCATCAAGACCAGGGTCCAGCTGAATAAACCCGTCTATTGTGGGCAGGCCATCCTGGACCAATCCAAGTACCTCATGTACGACTTCTGGTACAACAAGCTTAAACCACAATACGGTAACAGACTCGAGCTCTGCTACACTGATACTGACTCTCTTCTGCTTCAGGTGGAGACAGGATGTGTACGCCGACACGAAAGCCCACCCCGACTGGTACGGTTTCTCAGATTACCCGCGCGGCCACCCCAACCATTCGACAGCGAATAAAAAGGTGGTTGGCAAATTCAAAGACGAATGTAGCGGCCGCTCAATAGCTGAGTTCGTCGGTCTCAGGCCGAAGATGTACTCAATCCTAGAAGCCACCAACATCAAGAAAGCCAAAGGGGTGGCTCGGACAGTTGTGAAAAAGGACCTCAGACACGAACACTACAAAGACAGTCTGTTCGGCCAGCGTGAATACAAGGACACACAGATTGCCATACGAAGCAAGGGTCATCAGATAGGAGTTTATGAGATGAACAAAACATCTCTGAGCCCCTATGGGCATAAAAAAGTGGATTTGTGCTGATGGTGTCAACACTAGGGCCTACGGCTACGTAGAATCCTGCTAGGGGGTAGCTGTGTATCTGGAGGAACAACGAGCAGTTCCTCACACACAAATCCCCGAGCCGGCCCATCCACCAGATAGTAAAGAGTGGGCTGACCCTCTTGCTGGGTGATATAGCCAATCCGGTGCAAAGTCAGCGACCATGTAGGATCAGTGGCCCGATGCTGGCCTCCTTCGAGCTCGCCCGCCGAATAAAGATACCTGACCTGCGAGTCGGCTGGAATTACAGGTTCCTTACGCCCGATAGCGCGGCGGGCTGGCGCGGCTGGAGCATGGGAGACAGACGAATCCTTAATCGCCTAAGCCGGCTTCCTACCAGTCAAACGAGTCACCTCATTATTGATCGCAGCGACTACCTGGGGTAGAGCTCTCACCCATTCGACCGACCGTTCATCTGAGCCTCGGGCAGCGAGCAACAACTCCTGGGCATATTGGGCCCCGAACAGTCTCTCTGCTAGAGTGCGGTTGAACCGCTCGACAATTGCCTGCTGACGATGGTTCCCTGTCTGCCCACGACGTACTTGTGTCTTATGCTTAGCAACCAGCTGGCTGACAGCACCCATAAACTCCCGCCCATGGTCAATCTGCAAAAGATTAGGCCATCTGAGCGGCCAGCGTTTATAGATCCGCCCAAGTGCTGATGCGACCGCGTCGCTACTCTTTTCTGTTAGCGGCTCAGCCTCCTTATAGCGCGAGGCAACATCAACCACCGTCAAGGCATACCTATAGGTTGTGCGGCCAACACGATCGTGCGGGAGAAACAAGAGATCTGCTTGATGGACGGCATTCGGTGTGGACTCAGCGATGTGGGGTCGCGGAATATAGCGAGGCCGCGGCAGGTAGATTTGCCAGATAGCCTGCTTCTGAAGCCACCCCCGAGCATCGGCCTCGCTAACCTTAGCTGCCGCGGCCAGCTTCTTCACAGCTGAAAGCCCCTTCCAATAACCTTGTGGGCTGTAGTAAACACGCTCCATTATTGTACATAATAAAACATATCTCTATAACAACCATCCCAAGAGGGGGATATCCTTGAATGGTGAGTTGGGTCCCAGGATGAGTCCTTTTCCACCAACAATCTGACTCTTCCTTCCGCCACACACAACACAGGTGCCGCGCTTAGACGACCGCCCATTTCTCATCCTGGTAATCGTCCCACCCTTAGTGGGGGTCTGCCTCTTACACCGAAAACAATACATATTGGTATACTGCAGATGTTTATATATTCAAAACGAGGGCGCGCCCATACCAAAGCGGCTCTACGCTGACATCAGGGCCGAGACTATGCGAGCATCGCGGCTCTCCCAGTCGGTGGCAGACGCCACAATATTTTCGGCCGCCGCGGCTAGGATGTCATCAGCAATGTTGCGGTTAGCCATGTCGCTATGAGCCGCATAAGCAATGTCGTGGGCTTTGCAGGCGCGGTCAAGAGTGTTGGCCCCCTCATATCCCTGGGCCAATTGCTTATCTAGTTTAGTGAAAGGACCACAGTAGCTATATTTCCCCGTATTCTGGAACGAGCCCCCAGGAACATCCTCAGAGCTGACACCCTTAGGCAGCCTCATATGCATCTCAGGCAAAGGAAACATATTCAGCGCTTTGTTGAGGAGCCCCATACCAACAATCTGGCTCTTCTTAGCCCCACAAACTTCACAGATTCCGCGCCTTGTTATCCGACGATTTTTCAGCACGACCTCCGACTCCTCCAGTGTAGGAGTCTGCTTCTTACAGCGCAGGCAATACATATTGAAGACAATGCAAATGTGTATATATTTAATTGATGATGGAGATAACCAACTTCGATCTTGAGGACAAAGCCCACCACCACCACCACTGGCTGCTGCCAGACACCATTCGTTGTGTTGTGTGCGGGCCATCGGGATGTGGAAAAACAAACATGATGCTCAACCTGCTGCTGAAGCCGGGCTACCTAAACTACGACCGGCTGCACCTGTACTCGAAGTCTTTGGGGCAGGACAAGTACCAGTTCCTCCAGGATTGGGCCGAGTCTGTCGGGCAGGCTGCGGGGCAAAATATTGCCTCCTATCATAGCTCGGCCGATGACATCATCCCAGTCGAGGACCTGAACCCCGAAGAGAGGGCTGTCATGGTCTTTGATGATGTCATGCTGGAGAAGCAGGGACCGATCGAGAAGTACTTCTGCCAGGGCCGGCACGGTGGTGCTGACACATTCTACCTAACCCAGAGCTTCTTCAGAATCCCCAAACAGGCCATCCGCGACAACACCAATCTATTGGTAATCTTCAACCAAGATACGAAGAACTTGCGTGCCATCCACGACTCCTATGTTGGTGGTGATATGCCCTTTGATGAAGTCAGGGAGTTCTTCACAGAGTGCACTAGCAAACCTTATGGTTTCGCAGTGATCGACCTGACCAGCAAGGCTCACGATGGCAAATACCGATGTGGATTCGATCGGTTCTATAGCCCGAAGTCTTCTATTTAGATATATATGTTATTGTGATAGCAACAACATGTGGGCTGATGTGACTAACCAAGCAAAGCGTAACGCTTTTGTGAAGGATTATCTAGCACGTCGGGACCGCCTGAAGCAGCGGTTTCTGGCAGAGAAGATGGGGGAAGCAGATTTACAACAGGAGGCGGCTAATCTCTTCACACCAATTACTAAAACTGTAGCAGAGAGGTCAGCGCAACAAACGGGGGCAATAAGCCAAATCATTAAAGCTCAGACCGGTGAGTTGGCTAAAATAGCAGACAAACAGACTGGTGAATTGGCTAGACGAGCAGACAAACAAGCTAATGAGCTAGCTCGGGCTATTGAGGCGTTGGGTAGGGTTCTACCCATTGAGGGTAGAGCACAGGCCAGAGCTCTTGAGGATGAGGGTAGAGCACAGGCCAGAGCTCTTGAGGATGAGCCCCCCCCCCCCTTCAGGGCCTATTATAATTGATGTAGATCAGGGCTTGGATGAGGAAATCATTAGTGGGAAATATAAGTACCCAATGCCTAGCACGCTCCTCAATGAGCCGGATGATGTACTTCGCGGCATCCTTGATACCACCGCAAAACTCAATTCAAACACGCTCGGAGGGGGGGGGGGAGAAGAGGAGGGCCGGCGTCACTAAGGAGGAGATTGAACAAATACATCGAGATATTGCAGCTATACAAGCATTCAGGGAGCGTGTTAAAACTATATTGGATAATCGACAAGAGGTTATCGTCCGTGGGCAAGGGTTGAAACTCCGAGGGAGGAAATTCGGCACCCTAACTATTGATCCCGCAACTCTGGCTGCGGGCCGGCTGCAAGCTTTTGATGGGGACACCCTAGTATTGTCGGCTCCAGCAGATGAGACGCTGTACGATCTCCTAACCAAGCGGTTCATCAAAGCAAAGCAATACACCCCACAAGCTGTTGAGAAATTTAGCCGGCTGGCTCAACTTGCCAAAATACCAGTCTATAACAGAAAGGGAGAAAAATACGGACTAATCCGAGGTAGTGGTGTGTTATACTACAACGACCCCAACACTCTGGTGGAGCGCCTAGCCCTGTTAGTAGCTTCAAAGGAGGCGGGGAATACTGGAGTTGACACAGAAATATCTGCGATATTGGATGAGCTTATGCGTAGTGGGGTGATCTCTAAGGAGCAGGCTCTCAAGTTGAACAGAAGAATCTTCGTTCATTAATCATGGAGCTCCAAGTGTTAAAGGAAATCCGCGACCGGCTCGCCTCGATGGAGGTGCGACTCGCACCGAAGGAGAATATGTCCCTGGTGGTAACGTCGGATAAAAGCGACTGGACGACCTACTACTCCCCAGCGCTGTACCTTGACCCCCAGAAGTCATACGAGCTGGCCTTGCTTAATCTAGAGACCTACAACTCCATCAGCAATGTTAACTCCACCAACAATACTTTCGTCTACCGTGTGGAGAAGAAGGAGTGGAAAACCATCACCATAGAAGAGCTCGCCCAGATCAATCGAGAGATTCAAAGAAAGATGGAGGAGGCCAAGGATTGGAATGAGAAGGCCGAGGAGAAGTATTACATTACCATAGGACCCAACCCTTCAACCCTTCGAGCTTTTGTAAAGATAACCAACCCAGACTATGAGGTTGATATGGGTGCTTCGTCTTTGCGCAAAATACTTGGGTTTGACCCACAAATACTGACTAATGGCTATAAAGAAGGGGAGAAGCCAATAGACATCTTCCATGTGAATAGCATTCTGGTCAATTGTAATGTGGTGAGTGGGTCTTATCTCGGAGGTGGGACCCACCCCACCATCTACTCATTCTTCCCCAACGTGTGCCCTGGCTATAAGATCTTAGAGTCTCCCAGAACTGCTGTCTACCTCCCTATCACCCAAGCTGGTAGTATACACAGCATACGCGTCTGGTTGACTGACCAAGACGGTGCACAATTAAACTTTAGAGGCGAGCAAATAACTATAAGGCTACATATTCGCAGTGTGTAACCATGTATGTTTTCCCAAGACGTCGGATGCGAGTAGGTGGGGGGATGTTCGATTGGTTGGGCTCGGCAGCTCGGGCGGTTGGAAGTCTGGTCTCTTCAGGTGCTAAGGTGATACCCAGTGCCGTCAGTAAAGTTGCCAAATTTGTTGGCAGCCCCATAGTTAGGAATGTGGATAAGACAACGGAGTCTGTGGCCTCCGCAGGTGCAGCTGCCAAAAAGCTGGTGGACGCTCTCAGGCCTTTGCCACCCCAGATGAAAAGGGAACTCACGGCTAAGAGCGCTGAAGTTTTGAAGCAGCTCGCTGTCTAGCCCGAAGTGCAGCCCACCGTCCAACCCCCCAGTCTGGAGTCGTTGGACATCGCCAGCCGAGGTGGAGGTTTCAAGACAATTAGAGATAAGTCTAGACGTTTATAATATCATCATGGAGGAGCTCCGCACTTATATGCTTGAAATTACCGAGCCTGTGCATGTTGATGAAGGTATTGAATCCTTTGAGTATCGGGAGTATGAGTCACAGAACCCAGCTGCTCTCAACCAGAATACCACTATCCAGATTGATATACACGCTCAGGATGCCTTCACTTGCCCTTCCAAGAGCTATCTTCTTGTAGAAGGCCGGCTCAGATCGTTTCAAGAGGAATACTATGATGCGAATAGTCTGGTGGCTTTGGTTAACAACGCGGTCGCGTTCATGTTCAACAAAATACGTTACCAACTCAACAACAACACCATCGATGATGTGTCATATCCTGGGCAGGCCACCACTATGATGACCCTTCTATCGTGTGGGGAGGACTTTGCCTGGGGTGAAGGTCTCAATATGTGTTGGTATAAAGACTCTGATGGAGGGAACGCTGCGGTGGGAAATTCGGGTTGGGAAAGGCGGCAGATCCTCATTATGAGGAAACCCAAAACTCCGGGCATGTTCAGTTTCTGTGTCCCACTCAAATACTTCTTTGGGTTTTGTAATGATTATCAGAAGGTGCTCTATGGTGTAAAGCAGTCCCTACTGCTAGATCGCCAGAACGACGCTCATGCCATCCATCGCAGTAGTTGAGCGCGGGCGGCTGTGGCCGCTGCGGAAGGTAGAGCTGCTGTAACCGCTGTGGACCCCCCACCAGAGGGTAGGATTGAACTGTCTAAGATTGCCTGGATGATGCCTCACGTTATTCCCTCTCTGACCTATATGAGCTCGCTCATGACTCTGATAAAGAACGAAGTTAGAGTGCCTGTGGCTTTCCGCGCCTTACAGTGTGATAGCTTGGCGGTGCCGGAGTCCACTTCCTTCACCTGGCAGTTGGAAGTTAAATCACAAACAGAGAAGCCTCGGTGGATTCTGGTGGCTTTTCAAACAGCTCGTGAAAATGATCAGGCGAAGAACAATGCCCTATTTGATCATGTGCGGGTGAAGAATATTCACGCCCTGATGAACAGCGCACGCTACCCCCTAGTGGATCTGAATGTTGACTTCGCTGAGTATAGAACCTCTCGAGCCTACAAAGCTTTTGCAGACTTCAAGGAGGCGTTCTATGGTATTACCAGTCGAGAGTCGTCCAACCTGGTGAATCCTGTGGATTATGTGGCCCTCTACCCCATACATGTTATTGATTTGCGGGCCCAGTCTGAAGCCATTAAGAATGCTGTTCAAGCTATCACCCTCAAGGTGGAGTTTGACGTTTCTGTGCCTGCGAACACCAAGGCTTTCGCTGTGATCATCGCAGATAAGTCTCTGTTCTTGGAATATGATGGTAGGAAGTTTACTACAGTCTTGAATTAAACACTAGAGATATACTGAAAAAACTATGGCGCTGATATCGTATGGGTTGAGCCTCTCTCCGGGGCAGAAAGAGACGTTGGTCAAGGCGGCGAAAGATGGCACTGGTGCCGCCCTACGCTTGGGTGTGGGGCAGTTTCATGGTGGTAATAAGGTCGTGCGTGGTGCTGATAAGGTCGGCCTGACCCAGCGTCAGATTAACCACATTAAGAAGAATGTTGCTGTGAGTTCTGGGGCTGAGCTCGTCTTCTCAAAGAGTCAGATCAAAAAGATGGTTAAGGTGGGTGGGTTTTTCCCCGCCTTGGGGGCTGTAATCCCCCTCTTGGCTAAGGCACTCCCCTGGCTGGGTGGATTGGGGGGTTTGATGGGTGGGGCTGCTGGGGTGGCAAAGGCAGTTGATCAGGCTCGTCATAACCGGGCGATGGAGGGTCGGCGTTTGCCGCCTGCGTTAAAGGACCTCTTGGGGATCCATCCTATTTATGGTCCAGCGATCAAACTTCTTGATGGAAAGGGTGTGTACCTCGCTAGGGGTAAGGGGTTGAAAAAAAAAGAAGCATTAAGCAACTTTGATATTGAGAAGGCTGCTAAGGATATACCCCACTTCCGCGGTGTATTTATGCGCGATGGTCTTCCCGCAGCTCTACACAATCCGGAGTGTGGGATTGTCAATCTAGACTCATCAGAGGGTGAGGGGACCCACTGGGTGGCTTATTACAGGGCGGGGCCTATGGCGGTTTACTTCGATAGTTTCGGGCTTGACCCGCCCCAGGAGATCCTGGATTATCTAGGGTGCCCCGTGCGCACCCAGACTTTTCAGTTGCAGATGGCAGACGATGTGATCTGTGGCCATTTATGTCTTCATGTGCTTCGTGGGCTGGTGGGTGGGCAGCAATTTGAAGACATAATACTGCGTATGCTATAACCATGTCTGTTGGAAAGTGTGGCGGAGAGGCTGGGACTTTTGTCCAGCTTAGCCGGGCTGGGCTCGTGCGCAAGTATGGGGACACTATGCAGGGTATACTATCCATGGGCGGGTTTCGCCTCACTAATGTGGGGGAGCCTTCTGGGCCTACTGATGCTGCAACGCGGGGTTTTACGGAGCGACTCTCTAAGATGTCTGGGGGACCGATGTCTGAGGAAATCAATATGGGTACCCATAGAATCACTAATGTTGCTGAACCGGTTGGAGAACAAGATGCGACCACAAAAACATACGTTGATGGGCGACATAGGGCTGCGCTGTTAAATACCCAGTCTTTGGGTAAGACCTTCTGAAACGCCACAAAAATATATATAGAAGGTCGATTAGGTGCTGATTGGGCGTTGTGGTTTGAGGTAAAAAATCCCTATATTGGGTGGTAAGGTACTAAACCTGGTTACCTTACAAATATGGGAGTACTACCATGTATACTTAGCATTGCTGATGGGGTATATGTTGGTTATGAGGCAGGTGAGTTCTACCTTAAAGGTGACGATAACGTTTACACCCTTAGTTTGGTGGTGAACAGCCGGCCCAGGCCTGAATATATCGATCGCCCTATCCCAGGGAGCAACCTATATATCAAGCTCCTTCTTATGAATGGGCCTTTTGAAAACTGGGGGAAATGTTATGCCTGGTATTCAAGTAAAAGCTCTGGTGTCTCAGGTGACAGCTTGGGTTATTGTTACTCTCACCGAAGAAGTGCGTGTGGAAGTTACTGATGATCGGGTTGTGGTAAACATAATTAAGGGTGTTGATACCATCAATCTGAGAGAAGTTAAAGTTTCGCCATGGATTCATCTTGTAAAACTTTTGTATACCCACAACCCTGTCACTGAGGAGGATTCAAAACGTATCACCACAAATTGAATATATGGATGTGTGTGGTTAATATACAATGGCGCCCGACCAGGCCTTTCGCCTTCAAGAGATCACCAGACTGCAGAAGAGCTTGGAGGCTGAGCAAGAAAAACGGTCTCTGTTGTATAAGAAGTACCACCGGGTTGTGAATGTCTTGGATGGGATTGATACGGCACTGCTTACAGTGAGTGTGGGGCTTCAGTCGACTGCCATTGCAGTCCCAGTCGTCTTCGGCCTAGAGATAGGCGCTCTCGTTTGTGGGCTATTGGGGGCGGCCGGCAAGTTGGTGACCCACAGATGAGCAGCAAATTAAAAGAGGGGTGGCCAAACAAGAACACTACGCAGGAAGCCAAAGAAGATTGATAACCAACACAGAACTGGCGTCGTTAGCCGCTACACGCTGCGGGATTTGCTGAGGAGGGGATCCGAGCACTTATGGACTGAATGGTTCGATCTGCAACGAGGATGATCTGTCGACTAACTAACTAACTAACTAACTAACAGATGTGCACTTAAAGCCAAGAAGCATGACGAAATCAGGATTTTGGTTGAATCGAAACTTTCAACAATCTCCGATCTTGTCTCGGCCGCCTTGCAGGACCAGGAAATTTCTGATGCGGAATTTAAATTAATTCTGAATGAATCAGTGAAATTTCGGCAACTGCAGGCTGAAATTCGACGCAAAGTTTCTGCCGACTTGCACCAGAAAAACGAGCTTTCTGACTTCACCCCACCAGTCAGAAAGCCTGCCCGCTAGGTAGCCTGCTAGACTGTGCTCTCTTTTTTCATACCCTCTTTCACCTCGATGAATTTCTCCATGAAGAAGGGATCGTCTATGTCTTCTGGCAAATCTCTTGTCAGAGCCACATAGCGCTCAGCTAGTTCACTATCGCAAGTGTGGCACATATCGAACGGTTGCTGTACTACTGTATTACAGGTAGTGCACCCAAACACATTCCTCCCCTTTTTATGTAGTTGGAGGTGTTTGTAGCAGAACTCGCCGCGGCACCTGCGATCGCACCGGATCGAGGCCCCTTCATGCACAAGCCACCTACAATTCTTCATTTTAAGCTTGAGTCGCTAGTCTCTAATTCTGAACTCCGCTCGAGTATCTGGGCCGCGCAATTTTCTTAGCGAGAAAAATTGTCCCGCTTGCGCGGCTCATAAAACCTGTCACGCAAAAACAAAACGATCACGCTTGCTATGCCCAGTCACGGTACTTCCGGCGTGATCGTTTTTACCGGAAGTGGTGTTGACAGGCGCAGATTATTGGGGTGTTACTCTGTCATCGTGGCAGGCACAGACCTCATAGCGGCCACCGATACATCGCTGCTCCACGGTTCACTATCCCAGTCAGCTTCAAATTGACAGGCTAGACATTCACCTGTGCTGCACATCCTCCTCCTCAGCGATTGTTTCCAAACAGTCTGGCGGAACTCCTAAGGACCTCCAACCCCAAGGAGTATGAATGATTATAGTTCCCCCACTTATTCTTCTGCCTTGGCGTTGTATGATCCGGAGATGATAGTCACAAAAGCGCCGCCTCGAGGGCTTTCCACAGAATGTTGTGGGGCTCTTGAACCACTGGCAAGTAGGCATGCTATGTCAGGAGTGGCTTCCCTCTAAAACACAATCCAGTAGGATGTTCATGCGGCTTCCGAGTCTTGCAGATCAGGCAGAGGATCTAGCTTCATACCTTTATATGGGCGCAGCTTGATGTTGGTCTTCCTCTCAAACTTCCAAAGCATCCTATGGAAGGCGTCTAGCGTGCAACGCTCACACACCTCATAAGGGCGCTTAACCCCCCTCTCACAGAATATACACTCTTCTATGACTACACCCCGCTTCGCCTGTGTATTGTGTCGAGAACAATAAAGACCCTGGCATGATCGACCGCAGCGCAGCTCTGTGCCGAGTGTGGGCCACTCACAGCCGTGGGTATTCATCTTGATATACCCAAGGGTTGTGACTCTAATTCACTTGCGGTGATGTGTTATAATACGACGACGTCCCCTACGCGACCCATCCACTCTTCGGTAGTTGCACCAAACTTCTGGGGGGTGGTAGTGGGTCCACTCTCCTTGGGCATTCCTCCAACATTGCATACGCTGTCGTGTTGGTTTCACTTGTAGCCATTGATGTGTGTCCATGGTGTGTGCCCCATACATACTATAACTCTAAGTAGTATATCCAGAATGATAATACACTCTAAATCAATGGCTCGATCGCCTGGCCTGTGTGTGCGCTCCGGGATGCAGAGGATGGTTCACCGCTAGGTGTGCGCCCCGGGGCCTTGGGGGGTGGGGCCCCGGGGTGGGGTCCCCTATGGGGCTGCTGTTTTGGCTCCCCTCCACTACCACCACCCTTTTGGCCCCAATATGCATCTAGGCGACCATATTATGAGCTCGATCTCTCGCGGGTGGTTGCCTGTAAGCGACCCGTCTTATCCACAACCCGGGGCCCTGGGGGTGGGGCCCCGGGGTGGGGTCCCCTAGGGGCTGCTGTTTTGGCTCCCCTCCACTACCACCACCCTTTTGGCCCCAAACCCCCAATATACATCTACTAGGGTAATTCAAATGTGAATTAATATGAGCATTATGTTTCCCCTTCAAATGTGCCTCAAGACGATCTAGTTTCATTGATTTATTGGTCAAGCATTGTTCGCATAAAAGACAAAAAGGTGACCGTTCATCGTGGACAGCGGGTATGAAATCAAATTTTAAATATCCCTCCGAATACTGACGATATTTTTTTTTCTTGCTTGCACAACTCATTTCACTATGGGCTGAAATAAATAAATATAAGATCACTTAAAAACTTTTTTTTAAAAATCATATGAACTGGAGTAAACGTAGACTAAAACTGCATATTTAAATATGTATGGCACATTTACCCCACGGCAAAAAAAAAAAACAAAAAAAAAAATACTTTTTCATTTGACAAATTTTTCTGGAAAATGATGCTTCTAAAACTGAATTATTTTTTTTTTTGTGTTAAATACCAGTTGAAGTTAATACCATTTATATATCACTTATATTTATACACTGTTTATATGTTTTTAAAACAACAATACTTTTACAACAATTTAACGGACACTTTCAAATTAACACTAACGGTGAATGCTGAGCGTTACTGCGAAATACTGCAGAAACTTAGATTCAGGCACTAAGAATTTCGCGCCATTCAGAACAAACAGCGCAAAATGCTTAGTGCCGGCCCAGTATAACCAGTAGTTCAACTCTAACGTCTAACAATGAAATCACGGCTATTAACATGGCGGACAGAAGTTACTTATACTGGACGTTCACCCAGCTTAAATAGCGACTGAGAGTCGCCATTCGGTTAACTTAAACTCTGGACGAGTCCATTTTCGAATTTCCCCCCTTAACAATCGAATTGCTCCCCTGTTTGGCGTGGGCCCCACTTTCGGAAACACTGGTGTAGACGAACACGGCGACAGTTTAAAGATGGGCGCCCAATTTTTGACATGCATCAAAGAGGAGCAGCGTTCTGTTATAGGGTTGTTGTTGTTGTTGTTTTTTAAATCAGTGAAGAGGTGAAACGTAAAGCAATTTATCGGCGAATGAAAGCCCAATATGCTGATGCATGCGTGTCAGTCTAGCAAGTGTGTGTGTGGAGTAGGAAGTTTCGACCCTCAATCAAATCCAAACGACGTGGACTTCTGAGTAAAGACGTCCTGTTTCAGCATGACAATGCTCCACCCGATACTGCCCGTTCAACGTTTGAATAAATCAAACACCTCCACTTTCATTGTGTACCACATTCCCCCGTACTCACCAGACTTAGCCCCAGGTGATTTTCATCTGTTTGGACAACTTACCACACACAAACAATGTACGGTTTTCATTTGAAACCTTCTCGTAGAATCTAGAAAACCATGAATTTGTGTGTTAATTTTGGGGAATCACTTTAGGAGCAGACTGATCGTTTATCAGATAGGTCTTTTTGCAGAAATTGCTGTCATTACTGCCCGCGAATGAGTTTCTCAATCTTTTACTGTCTGTTGTTTCCTGCACCCTCTTGCCCAATTTGTCTGCAATAAGTATCAGACTCGGCAGGTGCTTGCACTAGCGAAGTGGATAGTCAACTGTGCTGGTGATGTCATGAGCAAGGTCGGTTGCGGATTTGACATCTGAGCTGTTGTTGGCCAGAGTGAGGGAAAGACTGGCCACGTTCCTCCAAGCTCTCAGGCCTACACAGTTTGATGGTGCCATAGCAGGGAAATGCTTCGGGACAATTTCAAACAGCAGACTAGCAGTCAATATTTAATTTTACATGCAAAGTTTGGGAAAGCAGCCTAGTGGCTAAATACAATATACCCACTGCCGGCACGGTGAGGTAGTGACGAAAAATAACAATACGGGACTCTATCGAGGCCCCGTAATAGGAATGAGTACACTTTAAACTGGGAGGGCGCGCTTTAGCGATGCTACTCTTGACCTGCGTGTGTGTGAATATTCCATCTGTCCGATAGATATCTTGTTAATCCTGTCAGTAGTCATATGCTAATCCTACGGGACTCCGTCGAGGCCCCGTAATTGGAATGAGTTGAGTACACGTAGAGTGCAAGTTCCATTGTCGGTCGGTCAGTCCTACCTGATACAGCTCGAAGCTTGCCAGCAGGCGACCAGTGGATGTGACATGGTGGTAGTAGCAAATATACAAGGGTATAGTAGGTAAGGATCCTACGACTGGTCTAGCAAACCGGTAGGGAATTTACTTGATCCTGAAATTCTGCTCAGCATTCATGGAGGATAGTGGAAGAAAGGCGCTAGTCACAGACGCCGGAACTTCAATTATCCCTCCCCACGACGCCTAACGGCATAAGTGGAGAAACAACAACAACAACTTGGTATTTCATTTTAAATGAGCACACCATCCTCAAATAAATATAAAATTGGCCACATGTGATAACAATAGTGTCTGTGACCTTTCAACGTTGATTGGGAATAGTGCAATATATTTTCTTTGTAATAAAGGCCTTCTTTTTATTGGCCATCCGTGTGTGCTTCACAATGTATGTCACTTCAAGCCGCGTGTATTATAATAAGAGTTACTTGGATGAAGGTTTGACTCCTGCACTCGCTGTTCACTAAGAGTGTGAACAACTTGCCTCCTATTCCTCAGTGCATTTGGGCTAACACAATGTGATGGCCTTAACATTTTGAATTATTTATAATTTTTACCCGCTATAACATGTTAAAAGCTTTTAAATTAAGGAAATATTGATGAGTTAACAATTTATGTTAAACTTTCCTCCTTCAGACATGATGAAAGAATTTTTCCCTGCTGCTGCCAATATGAGTCTAGGTCGGACCATACCACCCCAGAGGTACATCCGCTTACTGGTGGGCAATGTAACACAAGGTGCCAATAGAAGTACAGAAGCCTACAGGATTCAAGTACAAGCAGGGTCAAAGACGGTTAACGTGACAGGAGCCACACCAGATGGAGTCTTCTATGGAGGTACACCCACATGACACATTCAGTTCTTAGGCACTGTTTCTTCATTACTTTATGTCGAGTCAGTAGTATGTCATGTCATCTTCCATAAACGATGCCTTCCATTACTGTTCTATATAAACCACTTGATGTGACCAGAAGCCTTTTCTTCCCAGATTGTTGTGTCGATTATGAACATCTCCAAGAAGAAAGAAATGCTGCATTGCAACATCCAATTAAATGGGGGAATTTTTTAACAGGTGAATCAGTGCGACTACCTTGGAATACTCATAATATCTTATGGAAGATGCCTTGTAGAGATGAGAACAATAATCGTTATAGCAAATGTAGTCATTTGCAAGATGGGAAAACATACCAGCAAATAAACTGTCAAATGCAATGAGAGCAAGAGTAATGAAGTGTTAAAAAGACCTCATCGTGTTAAATACATGTGAGTGGTACCTTGCAGTCTTGACAGACCAAAGTACGTGGATTGGAATTTGGCCAAAAATCCATCTCACATTGCCTGGGCAGAGCTTCAGAGAACATGTGATGTCCATATTGCATATTTCCTCTCTCTTTCTTTCCTTGTTTGATCCAGAGGAATCAAATCAAATCAAATCAACTTTATTAGGGTTACAAATTGGGCGCGCAGGCCCGTCTTACATTCGGCCCTTCCAATCACTCGTCTTTCATTCATCAAGAGCATTATACATTTACATAGGAAGAAAAATAAACATTGTGAAATGAATGTTGTAAACATAAACAAGGCAAATTACCATGTTATGAGGCCCATCTCCCACCTACCCATACATCACCCCACCCACACACACACCCACACATACGCACACCAAGGGACACATACATACCCCACCAACCGACCAATCCCCCTTCCGCAAAGCCCCCAAACACACACTCTCCCCTCACCTGTTCCCCCAACCAAAACACACACGCCACCCACAAACATCCCCCCACCAACACACACATCCCACGCCTACCCACATACACATCCTAAGCCACACATCCTCTCCCCATCCACACCTCAAACCACCCATCCCCCAGCCACATCTCCATTGACCACATATTCACCACCCACGCACACAATACCCTACCAACCCACACATCGCACATCCACTCACACATCCCCAAACCATACACACACATTCCCACCAACTGACATCTCCCCACCCCCCCCCCCCACACACACACACACATCTCCCTAACCACCCATACATCCCCAATCCACTCACCTCACACACACACCCCACCACCCACACATACATCCTCCACCCACCCATACATGCCTTAACCCAATCCCCCACTACACAATCCCCCACCCGCACATCACATACATCCCCTACCACGCAATATTCCCATCCCACGCACCACAAACACACATATCCCTCACCAACACATCCCACACCCACATACCACCACACATCCCCACCTACACACCACACACATATCCCTCACCCACCTACCGCACAATATTCCCACCCACACCCACGCAGATACCCTTACCCATCCACCCCACATACCCCCACCCACACACCACAAAAATCCCCCATCCACACACACATACCTCATCCACACAATATCCCTAACCAACACACCACACACCTCAATGTAACTCAAGGATAACCAGTACGTCTGGAACAAAGTAGACTGCAGACGCTAGCGGCTCAGCGTCAAACCTCCGAGACCTCGCCCCCACGAGCAGGAGGCGAGTGGGGGACAGACCCTAAAATCCTTGCAACTTGACTTAGAGGCGTTCAGCCAAGTCCCGCAGGTGAGCGCCTCATACGCCCCAGGACCATTAGGCGCGTACAGCTGTCAATCGCAAGTGTCTGGACCTGTGCAAGCGTGTACTACCGTCAGACTCCCCGCCTGACTCGAGAGGACCCCGCTACCGACGGGAATAGGCCCGCCGGAGATAATGCTCGTCTGTTGCGAACAAATCTCCGCTTGACTGAATAAGTAAAGAAACGATAATAGTAGTGGTATATCAATTGCGCTTGCGCTCCCACCTATGCTACATCCTGCATGTGTCTTCACAAAGTCGGAGTCAAGCTCAACAGGGTCTTCTGTCCCCGCTGATTCTACCAAGCCCGTTCCCTTGGCTGTGGTTTCGCTAGATAGTAGATACATGTACATCATGGATAATAACGAGACATGTTAATAAATGTATATTGTCAATCAAATGTGTATTCTGAATGAAATGAAAGGAATAACATGGACGAAAAGGAAACGAATAAGAAATGCAAACAAGAAACAAATAAAATCTATAAATTTATTAGAGAAATTAGACGTAGAAAATCAAGATTATTTGGAAGCATTATGAGGATAAATAAACTTGAAAACTTAGTGACAACTGGAAAACGGTAAAAGACAACTGGTAAAAGAGCAAAGGGAAAGGTAAATAGGTAAAATGATATGGATGGGTTGGTCACTTGGCATAATGAGAACTGGAAAACAGATCTTGTACAATAATCTACTGATTGTGTTAGATGGCAAACTTTGATCACCCATGTTTATCGGCTTGGCATATGATGATGATGTTGCGTTTATACCCAACATATTTGTCTCACATGCACGTTTTTGACCAGAATGTGTAACAAAACAGCACACTTTAGTTTTAAACCTGCACAGGTCATTAGAAAATTTAAAGTTTAGAAATACTTCTGTAGCAAATTCTGAAAGGACAACTCAGTCCACATCATCACCATGTGGCAAGTCCTTGCAGAACATCGCTATCATCGTGGCTCACAGAAATGTCTCTCCATCTCTGGCCGTTTCTCCTGCCTCATGCATGTTCAAGCAAAAGAACGATGCAGTCTCCCACAAATTGTACTTTGATTTGTCTGCTGTTCTTTTACCTTTGGTTATTGCTACTTTTTAATTACATTGCTATGGCCAGTCTATGTCTAACTTCTTTGAAAATTGCCCATTGTTATTCATTATGGAGCCAAGGTATTCAAAATTGTGGAACATTTTCAACCTCCTCATTCTTAATTGTGATCTCTGATTGGTACGTAGTTTCATCCATTGTATACTATTTGTATTTTAAGTTCAGAAGAAGATTTTAGATTTCAACAAAGATTGACTTCAACCTGATTCTAATAACTGCTGTCTTGTGAGAAGTCAAGGACAGTCTAATGCTTTGTTTGTTACCTATACCACACAGAAAGACAGTTTATTGTTGCGTGGCTAATAGTGCCCGTATCTTCACTGATACAGTTTGATTTTTAGAGTCATTTTTTATTTTGTTTCACTCTGTCATAACTTTACATTACCTATTTCTTTCCCAAGCAACACAGTATTAACGAATTAAGTGTCATGGAATTATTAATCGTTAAAAAGTGACTTCCCGTATCTGCCACGAGCTTATATATCATCACAATGTTGTTATTGGATTATAATACAACATGTATGCCACCATGTTAACAACTTAAGTCATAACTGTGACTCAGCCTTACTTCGCATTTTTCGTCATCCTTTTTATTTTGGTCCAAACGTACTTTTTATTTGGCACTGAATCTGTTTTTTCCCCCTTTAAAGTTCCCAAAGTAGGTTTCCACTATGGGTGTGTGATGTCATAGGGCCATCTCGTGTTGTAGGCCTGAATTCACAGAGGATTAGGAAATGGTGGTCAATCTTTCCCTCACTTAGCAGGCAATGAGCCCAGGGATTAAACCCACTTTTGGCCATCCTCATGACATTATCAGCACAGCTTCCTGTCAATGTTTGGTTGGAAAATTAGCAGCGTGACTGCACATCCATGAGAAAAACTAACATCATTTACATAGTTACAAATGCTTTGGAACTTTATTTTGCCTGGCACCTTCACATTACAGAGAAGTACAGGTCTTGATATTTCCTTAAGAAAGCAGTGATCCATGTGATGTAGGAAGCTCAATAAATATGCAGTGTTCTGATATCACAGGATCACAGTCACTTGCATGGACTGTTCTTGAACAGAATTTGCAAGTAGGTCAGCATGGCCGAACGCACGTTCTTAAACATCCGGTGTGATGACACCGAGGTAAGGGGTCCAACCCCTACACCGGACAGTTGGACTAAAATGTTGACCTCTCGTCCTTGACTTGGAGATGTACATTACAAGTATCTCTGAAGTCGGAGTGGGTTCGCACTACTAGAAGTAGTGTGTATGGACTATGCTTGAGCTCAGAGCTAGTGAGAGCAACAACAACAACAACAACAACAACAACAACAACAACAACAACAACAACAAAGAATTTGCAACACACTGAGTTAGCTTATGGTATGAGCTTCAAACCCCTCCCCTCCCCCCCCCTCCCAACCAGCTGCACTCATACTTGCAGTGATTTTTCTGATGTGTGTGCAATACATACATGTATGCAGGCGACCAAACCCCTTGGGCATCCAGAACAGCCTCATTATTGTGCACTGTAAACTTTAAATATTACTTTCAGACAGTAAGGATGAAATGGAAGGTGAAAATCAAATGAGAAATTTTGCCAAGACATAACAGTGACTGAATAAAGTTGCGTCGAGAACCATTCGTTAAATAACTTAATTGAATTAACGACTGAATATAATGCAGGATCCAGCTGTGACACTAATTAATAATTACTCTTCCCCCAGCTGTGACATTATTACAGATGGCTCTCAAGTCCAGTCCTGCAGGCTCACTTCCAGAAAGCCAAGTGGAAGACTGGCCCAGGTTTTCCTACAGAGGCATGCACGTGGACACAGCCAGAAACTTTATTGTGAGTCAATTTTAGCCAGGTTTGAAAATGAATATAATCCTCATATGTCCTGCTTTTCAGGAGTTCCAATTCCAATTTATCATAAGCTAAATCAATTGACTTTATTCTATATACAAGGGGGCTTCTCATAAGTCTTTAGCCTGACCATGTAGGAGGAGGCGGAGAAAAGTGAAATTTGGCACATGTATAGCTCATTCAAATTTGGAATGGACATATAAATTATGAATTTCCCTCCTCAACTGGTTTTCCCCATATGGTGCATGGCACAACATACCTGTCAGAGCATAACATGGTATAGCTGTGCAGCAACATCGTTGCGACACCCGGCTGACAAGATTGTTACCTGACACGCGACCAGCGGTCAGGCTGACGACAGACGCACGCAGGACACGTGACACCACTAGAGGCAGTGGGCAGTTGGCGTGCTAAGGGCAGACCGAGCTGGGACTGGAGACCGGACGGACATGTGCGATGAGAGCAAGGCGTTTGTATGAATCTCCGTGATTGAAAGCCGAACGACTGATATCTTGAGCGTCAGACCTATGAGCTGTATTGTGGTTGTGAGCGTCGTGAGTTATATATTGTAGATTGCTGTAATTATCGTTCTGTATTTAATGTGACAATAAATCCATAGAACTTGTGTTACTGTGTCTTACGTCGAATCACGTTATACTTGTACTGTCTCACACGTGTTAGCCAACGAGCCAATTATAAGACCCTGACATGTGTGGACGTGGGTTGCTCGTCCTTGTTTAAGAACCTAATATATGTAGACGTGTGTTGCTCGTCTTTCGTGTTTAAAACTATAATTCTTGAACTTGTGAAATTTGTCAAGGTTATAGCTATGTAAATGTGATCGTGAAAGTCTCAGTATGATCCATTATTACATTGTTTAAATATGTGTAAAACCATTAGTAAATGTGCAGTACATATTGTTTGATCCTGTAAACGTGTAAAACATTTGTGATTTGTGAAACTTGTCACCGTTTGACCTTGTCGACATTGTTATTTTGTCGCCATTTTGACCTTGTCGCCATCTTGTAAACTTGATGTCTATGTCCTTACTGAATGTCATCTTGATGTAAGTGATGTGTCATCAATGTTATTGAGTGTTCAAATACAGATAGATTGTCTTTGTGCATTGAGCTTGTGGAACGCAAAGAGTTTTGGAAAGAGTGTAACTTCTGTTGAAACTGTTGACGACAAATTTACGACATACAATTACACTCGACGCCATACAAACCTAGTCAACACTTATTGACTTGCAGGCACACACCAACAAATAGACGCTAACTTATTTTCTTCCAAAAATAAAGCAGGTTTTTCCGTACCATCCATAACCTTGCCGTAGAGGTCATTAGTGGTTCCGAAGTAACGACCCTACAGTTTTCTAGCCCGAGTGTCCAACCATTCTTCACCGTATCCAGGGCACTTGAGTATATTTTTCTATACTTTAACTTTACGTATGCAATAGTAGGCACGCATCGTATAGTAAAATAAATTGTAAATTGTTTATTACTAACCAGTTAAAACATATTTTGCGTGGTTGAATTTCATTGACGTATTTTCTCCATCATGTCGTCACTATTTGATTTCATCGATATGGGTATTAAATTACATCTAACAGGTGATGAATTAACAAAATGGAGCGAAGACAAATACGCTGAATACCTGCTGGTACAGGAGAAAAATAATGAACGCGATGAACGAGCAGCAGAAAGAGCTCTAAAACAAGCAGAAATGGCTGCCAAGCAAGCAGAGGCAGAAACAGCCTTAAAACAGGCAGAGATTGAAACAGCCTTAAAACAGGCAGAGATTGAAACAGCATTAAAGCAAGCCGAAGTAGAAATGGCTGCAAAGACAAAGCAAGCTGAGATAGACAGTGAACTTAAGAAAGCAGAAATAGCAGCTCAGAGTAAGAAAGAAGAACTAGAGTTACAGTTGAAATTGAAACAACTTGACACTGAGACTGCGATGAATAAAGAGTCAAAGAAATCTGAAAGACTGGAAAAAGAAAACCAGTATAAGAAGTATCAAGGTATCGTACGTAACTATACCTCGGGTGACTGCATAGCAGCCTTTACTCAAAATTTTGAGACTTTAATGGAACATTACCAAGTTCCACTTTCTGAATGGAATATTCTTTATATGAGGAGTCTATCTGGGGAACCTCTTAAAGTCATTGAAACCATCCCCAAAGACCTAAGGAAAGAGTACCATTATATTAAATCTAAGATAATGGCACATTTCATGTTAGACGAGGCAGGTTACAGAGAACAATTCAGTAAATTGAGTCCAAAATCAACTCAAACGTTCTCTGACTACCTCTGTTTAGTCCGAGATGTTTTCGGCAAATGGACTTCAGCAGCCAAAATTAATAAAAGTTATGATAGATTAGAAGATCTCATCATTCGAGATAAAATCATTTCTTCTATCCCATCATCGTTTTCTAAGTTCTTACAGGAGAATGAATGCACAAGTGTGGAAGAAATTGAAAGACGTGGGTCGGCCTATTACACGGCCAACAAACAATGCTTTGCCACTGAAGCTACTGACAGTAACTGGGTAGCAGCAGCCAACTATGAGAAAAACTATAGTAGGCAAAAACCAAACAGGCCTACCTCTGAAAAATTTAGACAGTGCAGATTTTGTAAATTTTCTCACCATTTGAACGAGATGTGCGATCAAAACCCAGGATACCAGACATACTTGCAAAATATAGTAAACAGTCAAGACAGAGAACGTAAATTGTTCAAAAATAAACGTAAATGTTTTCTCTGCAAGGCTTTCGGGCACCATCGCATGGATTGTAGAGGCAGGCATATGACCAACAAAGCCAATGCCGCCTTGTTCGATAGCTCAGCGTCAGAAGACGAAAATCCAGAGAAACATCCTGTGAATGCAGCACAGGCTTGTGATGTATTTAATGCTAACAAATGCACTGTCTGTAACACCTTCTATGAAGATGGTATCTTAACATGCGGGCACGCCATCCCTATTGCCAGTGAGGAAGCTAACTTGGTAATAGACTCAAAAGGCAGATTAGACATCCATCACGGGTATGTTAATGGCAAGTTTGCTACAGTACTTCGCGACACCGGAAGTACACTTATTGGCCTGAAAACAACATTTATAACGCCTACAGACTATACAGGCAGACACATCACATGTAGAACATTTTCAGGCAATATTGAAAAATATCCATTAGCATGGGCATACATTGAAACACCATTCCTCACCGGGAAAGTAAAGGTCGCGGCACTTACAAACCCAGTGTGCGATATAATCATAGGAAATTTACCAGAGGTGAATGACAAACCTCATAATCATGACATAACATCACTATGTATTGATGATAACACATCACCACCAAATGTCATCACTGAAAATGTCATATCACCTATTGAATGTATGTTAGCTAATGCAGCACTAAGTTCTCATCACATCATTGACGATATCATTCCATCATCATCTGATGTCATTGAGTGTGTGAACGCAGTAACAAGAGCTACTGCTAGAGTGCAAGATGAAAGTAACCAAACTGAGGCTATACAAATGCTTAGCCCAGAATTACCACCTAGTGACTCTATGAAGGAAACATTCATAACAGCTCAAAAAGTTGATCCTTCACTGTCAAAGTACTTTGACCTGATCGGCAAAAAGGCAAGAGTAACCAAAAATGCGAAATGGCATTTTGCTTTACACAATGATATACTCACCAGGTACTACACCAGAGGTGACATTACAACAAAGCAAACTGTTTTGCCAACTACTTATCGCAAGCAAGCTTTACATCTTGCTCACGATATACCTTTTGCAGGTCATATGGCATATGTTAAAACCAGGTCAAGACTTTTGACACAGTTTCATTGGCCAAAATTTTGCAATGACATAAGAACATATTGCAGAAGTTGTGATACATGCCAGAAACTAGTAAAAAAAGGTAAACACCCACAGGCAAAGTTACAAGTCACTGACTTAGCCAGTCGACCCTTTGAAAAATTATCAGTTGACATTGTGGGCCCTCTTAGTCATACAACTACTAGAGGGAATAAATATATTCTAACTTTTGTTGATCAATGTAGTAGATGGCCAGAAGCGATCCCGCTAAAGAACATTACTGCCAACGACATCATGGAAGTATTCTTCCATATTTTCTCCCGAATTGGATTTCCAGATACTATCCAGTCTGATAGAGGCACTCAGTTTATTGCCGCATCCACCCAAGCTTTCACTAAAATGTTAGGAGTGAAGCAAGTTTTCAATACCCCCTATCATCCTCACTCTAGCGGGATTATAGAAAAGCTTAATGGGGACCTGAAGCACATGCTTGCCAAAGTAACTCAAGATCACCCCAACAACTGGGATGTATACTTACCAGCTGTCCTTTTTGCTTATCGCGAGGTACCACATTCTAGTACCGGTTTCTCTCCTTTTGAACTAATCTATGGTGCCAAACCACGAGGCCCATTAACAATTTATCACCAAATGTTAACTAATTCTACTCCAATACTGAAACCCATATCATCATTTGTGTATGTAACATCATTGCGTGAAAGGATTATTAAATCATGTGAAATTGCTAAAAATGCACTTAAACTATCTGGTGCTACTTACAGACGGTACGCAGACAAAGGTAACAGGACTATAACATTGACACCTGGACAGGACGTTCTACTACTACTACCTAGTGACAGAGAGCTACTGACTGATTCTTGGCAGGGACCTTTTAAAGTGACAAGACAAATCTCACCTGTAGACTACGAAATCCTAATAAAAGACAAACACACAATATTTCACATAAATATGCTAAGACCATACCACAACAGAGACAACGAACAAGACGATACAACAGCTTGCACCGTGATAATAGATCACGAAGATGACGATTCTAGCGACGAGATTCCAACACCTACATTAGACACGACAAACTGCTTAAATGAGATTAAGATCAATCCAAACTTAAGTCAAGCAGAGACAAACAGTTGCAAACGGTTGATACAACAGTACAACACCATCTTTTCAGACAACCCAGGACAAACAGAATTAGTACAGCATCACATCACACTCACATCAAACACACCAATAAGATGTAGACCATACACAATACCATTACACTACAAAGAACAGTTACATCAAGAAATTATCAACTTAGAAAAAAACAACATCATCAGACGATCCTTATCAGACTTCTCTTCACCCATGGTCATTGTACGCAAAAAGGACAAGACAATACGACTTTGCATCGACTACCGAAAACTGAACAAAATAACTGTTTTAGATCTTGAACCAATGGCAAACACTGACGATCTTCTAACAGAACTGACTGACGCTAAGTTCTTTACGACGCTTGACATGTCTAAAGGTTACTGGCAAATAGCTGTACATGAAGACAGCAGACATCTAACAGCTTTTGCCACGCCTTGGGGACTGTACGAATGGTGCAAACTTCCATTTGGGCTAGTCAATGCCCCAGCCACATTCGTACGCATGACACGACTCCTCCTATCTGACATTCCTAATATCATTTGCTATATTGACGACATCTGTGTCCACACAGAGACAATGACGGAACATATAAAGACACTAGAACAGACACTAGAACGTATCAGACAGCACGGACTGACAGTGAAGCCTTCAAAGGTGAACATGGCTTACCAAGAGATATCATTTTTGGGGTACAGAATATCCAATGGCTTTGTCATGACAGACAACAAAATTGTCTCCAAAATTCTAAAACTGTCACTCCCGACTAATAAGAAACAAGTCCGGAGTTTGTTGGGACTGATCAATTATTACAGGCAATTCATTCCTGATTTTTCAGAACTGACCGAGGTTTTTTCTAACTTACTAACCAAGGATAAGCCTGAAAAAGTTGTACACGATGAATGCCTACGAAATGCATTTCATAAAGTTTTGACATACTTTTCTGATAAGAATTCGAATAATCTCATCCTTAAATTGCCCAACATTCGTTTACCTTTCAGATTGAGAACAGATGCTAGCTCCGTTGCGATTGGGGCAGTCCTATTGCAGGAATACAACAACATCCTGCATCCCATTTGTTTCATATCAAGAAAACTAAGGCCTAGAGAACGGGCATGGTCCATTCCGCAATTAGAGGCACTTGCCTTAGTAGAAAGTGTGACGAAACTATCCAGATATCTTCTAGGACGTCACTTTATCATCGAAACTGACAACAGTCCATTACGGTATATAAATGCCGGAGTACCATCCAACAATATGATTGCTCGCTGGTCCTTGAAGCTTCAAAATTACAGTTTCGAGGTTCGTCACATTTCTGGCAGAATCAATACAATTGCCGATCTTTTGTCCCGTTGTCCAACCGACCCAGTAAGCAATGTCTGAGTGCAGAGTGTACTAATACACTCAGAACAACACAGCCACCAATGAGTGAATGTTTTCTATTCACCTACTGTGTAAGGTCTATAATTGTAATTGTGATACGGTTAAAAAACCGACATGTATAATATACTTATTTTAATCAAGCCATGTAATGAGTGTAGTATAATTGTGTAGTGTGTGTTAGAAAGAGAATATTATTAATTGTAAATATACACCAAGAACAGTGTCACCGACGCTTAACCACTTACCAGAAGCGAACTTTACCATTTAACAGTGACAGCTGTGAGTGACTTTCTTCACCGTGATATTTTAACGACGTGTGCAAATGTGGACTGAACAATGACTTCTACACCACCTCTGCATCGAATTTAATCCAAAATGTTCGACAATTGAACATCGGAAATAAGAACATTCAATCTTTATCCAGAAGTTGTGAACACATCGGAAATAAGAACATTCCATCATAATCCGATAGTTGTGATACTAGAACATCAAACACGAACTTTGAGAACATTTAACTATCCGTTACAAAAGAAAACGGGAGCATTTGTGGTCAAACAGCAACTAAATTTTGCGTTTCGTGTGTACTTCCTGTGTAATTTAAAAAGTATAGCAAAATTAGCAGACGATATACAAATATTCAAAAACTTATGACGATTGTAAAATCCTTTTGAATCTATAAAATATAATACACCAATTGGGTACTTATTTAAATTGATTAGTGTAATCTTAGAATCATATCTTGATTAATGTATTCATATTACCGACTTTTTCTCGTTAATATGAAGAAACGTCAAGCAATGACGCTAAGAAATTAAATAATTATTGTCATTTATTGAATTTCTTGATTGTCAAAATTACTTCCCTTGCATTTACGAATTACACCAAGGGCCATAATTTGAAACATATTCATTAATGTGTATTGTATAAATAGACATTTTGTTGCTCAAATGGTTAACACACCGGGTAGGCGTCCACCAAGCATGGCAGATAGCTGCCAACATTGCAAACCAACATAAGAGCTCCTGGCCAAATGAGGTCAGAGTTTGAGTGTTTAATGCGACTTATGTAAAGTCGTATTTCAGTCTGGCTAGATGGCTGTTGCAAAACAACCATATTATTACGTTTTTTTCAAATTGCTGCGAAGTAGATGCGTGAAGCTGGTAACTACTGATCTGACTGGGTATTATTGCAATGGAGGTAACCAGCCATCAGGCGGATGAAACCCAAGTTGTGTTAAAAGTTTTACTTCATTTGTCATTTCAATGCAACGTACATTTTTTATATATATTTCCATGCCATATATGTATTTTCATGCATAACACTGGGAAAGAGTAGTCTCTGACATGAAGTTAACACTACCCCAGTATATACAGACAGCATGAATGAAAGATGACATCTTTCATTGAGGTACCCGGGGAGAATGTCAGAGCCTAACATGGTATAGCTGTGCAGCAACATCGTTGCGACACCCGGCTGACAAGATTGTTACCTGACACGCGACCAGCGGTCAGGCTGACGACAGACGCACGCAGGACACGTGACACCACTAGAGGCAGTGGGCAGTTGGCGTGCTAAGGGCAGACCGAGCTGGGACTGGAGACCGGACGGACATGTGCGATGAGAGCAAGGCGTTTGTATGAATCTCCGTGATTGAAAGCCGAACGACTGATATCTTGAGCGTCAGACCTATGAGCTGTATTGTGGTTGTGAGCGTCGTGAGTTATATATTGTAGATTGCTGTAATTATCGTTCTGTATTTAATGTGACAATAAATCCATAGAACTTGTGTTACTGTGTCTTACGTCGAATCACGTTATACTTGTACTGTCTCACACGTGTTAGCCAACGAGCCAATTATAAGACCCTGACAATACCCTATTTACCAGATCTGCACATCCAACGGTTTGTCAGAACAATGGAGAAATCAGACGCCAGGACTGCGATAACATTCTTGATGTTACAGGGAAAAACACCTACAGAAATACATAGGGAGATGGAGCCAGTGTTTGAGGAAGTCTGCCCTTCGTATGCTTCTGTAAAGAAAATAGTGTTTTGCAGTTTAAGCGTGGCCGTTCCCAAGTTACCGACCTGCCAAGATCAGGACGACTGTCCTCAGAGTACAATGATGCAAATGCTGCAAAAGTGAAGAAAATCATAGACCAGGATAGGAAAATGACAATTGCAGAGATATCGGATTCAGCAAAACTGAGTAAGAGTACAGCTTTTAGAATTTTACACAACAGACTGAACATAAGAAAAGTGTGTGCCCGCTGGGTCCCGCGCCTGCTGACATGTGAACAGGAACAACCACGGGTTGATTGCTGTGGCTAGTTGTTCAACATGTGGCGGTCAAAAAACATGTTGACGACCATGGTGACGGTAGATGAAACTTGGATTCACCATTATGACCCAGAATCCAAAATTGCCAGCATGCAGTGGAAAACCTCGGGCCCGCCAACACATGACAAGCCAAGAGCACAACAATCTGCAAGAAAAGTGATGCTGACTGTTTTATGGGACGTCAAAGGTGTCATATTGAAAGATTACATGCTTAATGGCAACACGGTTAATGGGCAGTACTATGCAGATCTCCTTATCAAACTAAGAAAGGCTGTGACCAGAAAACGAGGGATAGCGCGTACGCGAATTCTGCTTTTGCTTCAGGACAACTCGCCCTCCCATAAAACACGGCTTGTGCTGCAAACTGCCAACAATTTAAATATTAAAATTCTTCCACACCCACCAAATTCTCCAGATTTGGCTCCATCAGACTTTTTTTCGTTTCCCAAATCTTAAAAAAAAAAACAGCTGAAAGGAAATCGTTTTGGCAGTGACGAAGATGTCATACTGACTTGTGATAACTGGTTCAGTTCGAAAAATAGGTTGTTTTATTCTGAAGGTCTTTTCAAGGTCACACAGAGATGGTAGAAATGCATAAATTCAGGTTGTGGCTACATTGAGAAGGAATAAGCACTGTGCCAAATTTCAATTTTCTCCGCCTACTCCTTCATGGTCAGGCTAAAGACTTATCAGAAGCCCCTTGTAATGTAAAGTAAAGAAAAAATATGTTTTTTTTTCCCTACACCTTGGGGCATATTGAGTATATGATTCTATGCCTATAGCATGCCTTTAGACGAGTTAGCGCTCAGTGAGTGGTGTAAATATAATGCTAGTCGCCTATACTTTCCCAAACGTATCCTGATATCCATCGTAGGTTCAGTCATCTGGGATTCCAGGGTTACTTTGTTTTAAAACGTCCCATTTTCTATAGATATTGTTAATATAATCGGTTATGTCATATATACATATGTACATGTATATGCTCATAGTATCTATAGCAGACAGGCCTGCAAAATCTTAATCTGACTACCAATTATACTGGAAATTATGAACAGCTACATATGTATTTATTGTATTGAATTAATTTATTAGCAGTATAAATTGTTTTTGTTAACAGATATGAAATAAATATCAAAGCATGCCTGCTAACATAACCATTGCATTTATGGTGGATAATTCTCAACTAAAATCCAACTATCGTTCGCAGCCGAAAGACACGATTCTGAAACTGCTGAAAGTGATGGCCCTTTACAAATTAAACAAACTTCATTTTCATCTTTCTGATGATGAGGGATGGAGGCTGGAGATACCAGGTCTTGAGGAACTCACTAAGGTAGGATTTAGGATTGTGAACACAAAAAGTCTGTAAACGTGTAGCATTTCTTGTTATGCTTAGCGACACAAACAATCATGTTCTGTTACAGCCGTCTCTGTTTTCTGTGTTATTGATACATTGAACAGCTCTTTCCATGCCAGTATTTTAGGCCAATATATACAAATGTTTATGAGAGGTCAGTACTTTAGGCCGATATTTGCAAATGTTTATGAGAGGTCAGTACTTTAGGCTGACATTTACAAATTTTTACGAGAGGCCAGTATTTTATTCTGATGTATGCAAATGTTTATAATGAGAAGCCAGTATTTTCGGCCTATACTTACAAATGTTTGTAATATGAGGCCAGTATTTGAGACTGATATTAACAAACATCCACGATGAGAGGCCAATATTTGTGGCCGATATTTACAAACTTCATAATGAGAGGCCAATATTTGTGGCCTATATTTACAAACCTTCATAATGAGAGGCCAATATTTGTGGCCGATATTTACAAACTTCATAATGAGAGGCCAATATTTGTGGCCTATATTTACAAACCTTCATAATGAGAGGCCAATATTTGTGGCCGATATTTACAAACTTCATAATGAGAGGCCAATATTTGTGGCCTATATTTACAAACTTCATAATGAGAGGCCAATATTTGTGGCCTATATTTACAAACCTTCATAATGAGAGGCCAATATTTACAAACCTTCATAATGAGAGGGCAGTATTAGAGGCTAATAGTTACAAATGTTCAAAGAGGTCAGTACTTAAGGCTAATATTTGCAGACATTTATAATGAGAGACTAATATTAGAGACTGATATTTACAAACCTTCATAAATGAGAGGTCTGTTGTTGAAGTCAATATTTATACATTTTTATAACGAAAGGCCGTTACTTTAGGTCACTATTTGCACGTGTATTTACAATACTATAAGAATTTTACAATTTGAGCACACCTGATAATTTAGTTACTTGTGTCATGTGATCTATATCATATACAATCCCACTCTCAGATTGGGGGAAGACGATGCCATGACTTGGAAGAGCGGGAATGTGTGATGTCAACGATAGGTTCCGGTGCCGATGATAAAAGCAGTGGAAGCGGATTTTACACCGTTAAAGACGTGAGATATGTGTGATTATTTGTTTTCATATAAAATTGATATTCTTATCCTAATGAAGGGATGTAATCTGAGATAACAAGCAAGTAAATTGATTGACTTCACAAGTGCCAGTCGCAGGGACTCTGTCACTGACAAGGCTGCAATGCTGAGAAGAATATCTAAGAATGACTACTTAACAGACGCAGTAACAGGTGTAACAACATATTCATTGATGCTCGAGATAGGAGTTGAATGTGAGCCTGGGAGGGAAGGGTGTATGAGAGGATGGATGAAACCAATGTGGTTATATCCAGGGTTTCGCTAGAACGATTAGCATCAAAACTTTGCGACATTTGCTGTAGGAAACAAAGCATTTCTGGGGTTGCCTAAAATGTTATGGTGTCAATTCTGAAAGTAACAATCAATAAATAACCTTCTTCATTCTGATTTCCCTGCGATGCCTTTCACCATTAGGTTAGGAAGAGACTTCTGAATCTGGACGGTCTTTGTCTGGGCTGCATGCAAGGAGTTGTTCAGTATTCCTGATATTCTGTTATATCATCATGAATTAATGAATGAATGAACGAACGAACGAACAAACAAACGAACGAACGAACGAATGAATGAATGAATGAACGAATTAATGAATGAATGAATGAATGAACGAATGAATGAATGAATGAATGAATGAATGAATGAATGAACGAATGAATGAATGAATGAATGAATGAATGAATGAATGAATGAAACTACCCCTACATTGCTATGGCCAGCCTATGTCTAGCTTCTATGGTCATTTCTCATTGTTGTTGGTTATGGGGTCAAGGTATTAAAAATATGTATATGTGTGTGTGAGTGTGTGTGTGTGTGTGTGTGTGTGCGCGCGCGCACTCATGCATATAAACACACACTCACATATGAATTCGCTCACAGACACACGCATACATGCATGAGCACACGCATACACACACGCATACGCATGAGCGGCTACATACATGCACAGACGAGAGAGAGAGAGAGAGAAAGAGAGAGAGAGAGAGAGAGAGAGAGAGAGAGAGAGAGAGAGAGAGAGAGAGAGAGAATGAGAATAATAACAACAATAAAATTATTTCACATATAGCACTCTACAACTAAAAGAAAAAAAAGAACAACACAACTGTAGTAGCAGTGAGGGATTCATCAAGAAGCAGCTAATAATTGTATTCTATTATAATAAATATCTTGATTGCAGCAGGATGTAAAGTACGCTTAAGCTCCTGCCTCCAGCTCCGGAGGTTGTAGATTCAATCCCAGACTCCGTCATTGGGTACATGACAGCAGTTTTCCGGAGGACTCCTGGGCGTCATCTCTAGAGCTACAGTGTTTGTGCTTCGTGTGATGCTTCCAACCTACTGCCCTGAGGAAAGGGACTGAACCATATGGGATAAAATCTGGTGCAATGAAGTCAATTATCTCCCTTTAACCCCCCCCCCCCCCCCCCCCCCCAGTCCTCCCTCCTTAGACCCTTATGCTGCACAAACTGGAAACAATATGATGAAATGATATGCAGAAACAACAAATATAAGTAAATGTTTCTATCTGTTGCTCCGCCGCGAGATGAGTATATGTCAGTTCTGTCATATTTAGCTTGGTTTGTTCTCATTTGGTAGCCTAGAAAGTGGCTAAACTTCTTCTTCTTCTTTCATTTGCCAAGTGCCTAAACTAAGTTTGGTCTTGTTTTATTTTGTAAAAACAAATAAATAAAAAAGCCCAGTCCTGAAGCAGGAACGTGCGGTGAGCCTGTGATGTGCTGGGATCAGCACATGCTGTAGACTTGGATACACGGAGGAATAGGTGCCCAGCCTGTCCCTCACTTATCGGAGGATGAACACAGACATTTTACTTTTGTACAACAGCTCTCATGAGACTATCAGCATAACTTCCCATTGACTACATTAACACACCGGCTTTATATGATTCTAGTATGTAGAAATCCTGCAACTTGCCAACAAGCTGCATATTGAGGTCATCCCTGAGTTCGACATGCCTGGACATACGCATTCGGCAATCAGGGCAATGAAGGCCAGACAGCTGAATCTCTTGGATTTAGGTAAAAAAAAAAAAAAGAATGCTTGCAATCATAAATTATGGATCATCATCATCATCATCATCATCATCATCATCATCATCATCATCATCATCATCGTCATCATCATCTTCTTCCACTTCTGCCGTATATATTATGTATAACTAGCCAATATTGTTTGAATTCTCATTAAGACACATTTTATTAAAGCACTGGGCTCTCAGGTCAACCAAGTCTAAAATGGGTATGAGAAAATATGTTGGGAAGTAAAGTCACCCGGCATTATATTGACCATATCACCCAGTGAGTGCCAACCGGTTCCATACATAATGTATGCCTTGACCTAGTATATGTAAAGACCTAAAACGGATACCAGTTAACGTCCTGAAATATAAAGATGTCTGGCTTGATATAGACCACATGTTGAGTACCATTTAATTATGCCATGAAATAGTATATATGAAACCCTAAACTGGGTACCAATCAATATATTGGGAAGTGAAAGTGGCCATTTATCTAGCTACCCAAAACACTTCAGGGCACATAAAATGGGTTATTTATTTTTTGTGTTTTGTTTACTTTACCATAAACCCAACATGTCTCAAGGAACGTAAAAGGATTGTTCATTGTTAAGCCATATACCCAGTTTGCCTCAAGGTGTGTTAAAAGATACTTCACTTTACTTAATTACTTAATTGCTTTATTGTAAAATGTGTGTTACATTACTTAACTGCTATTGTAAAATGTAGGTTACTTTACTTTACTAAACTGCTATTGTAAAATGTGTGTTACTTTACTTAACTGCCTTTGTAAAATTTGTGTCACTCTACTTAACTGCTATTGTAAAATATGTGTTACTTTACTTTACTTAACTTTTATTGTAACATGTGTGTTACTATTTGTATATATGCATGAATGCGCTGTGTATGCGAGCGCATGCATTTATTCACTCACATATATGTGTGTGTAAGTGTGGTGGCAGCAATAAACAGACATATGGATAAATATTTAGGTGAGTTCATCGAGGAATGAGCTTATAGATTTTACAAATGCTATTGTCATCAAATATTAAGATTTTATTGTTTAGGTTATATTTTCTTACTATGCATATTTTTATACCATATTTCTGATGTTATTTCCCTTCAGGTAAACACAACTCGGGTGACTATGTGCTGGATGATGCCGATGACACGTCACAATACTTCTCCGTTCAGTATTACACAGATAATGCAGTTAATCCATGCATTGAAAGCACCTATAAGTACATACGTCTTGTATTATTTACGTCCTTTTTTTATGTCATTTTGTACGATTTGTCTGTTTCTATGATATTTTGTATAATTTATGTACTTATTTATGACACTTGGTATAATTTATGTCTGTTTTTATGTCATTGTGTAATATTTGTATATATTTGTATAACATTATGTAATATTTATATGTTTTTATAACACGCAATAACATGCAATGCAAACATTATGTCTGTTTTATGACATTTTGTAATATGTGTCTGTTTGTATGACATCTATATAGATATAAAAGAGAATCTCCGTCTGTCTGTCTGTATGTCCTTTGAGATGAAATTTTCTACACGTCTTCTAATCATTCGCGTGCTGCCAACTGTCATAGTTTTTTTTAGTGTACAAACATATTTTCTTATTATTATTTAATATTTAATTTACATTATAATGTATATATATAGCGAGGGGACATAACTTCTAATAGAATTGCTATATATGTAAAATTGTTGAATATTTCTCAATTAGGTGGACATTTTCGCTGCAGTTATCTACAGGCATATGCGTTATAATCCTCCTCCTTCTCCTCCTCCTCCTCTCCCCTCCTCCTCCTCCTACCCTCCTCCTCCACCTCTTCCTCCTCCTCCTCCATCCTCCTCCTCCCTCTTCCTCCTCGACTTTTAAGATACTTTTTTTTAAAGTACCAGAGATTCGATATGCTGATGATGATTACTATCTACATCACTGAAGGGTATAGAAAAACTAATAACCTCAACCCCCAAAAATAGTGAAAATCACAAGTTATATCTTAACAGAGTAAATATAAAGATAATGCATACAGATAAAAATAATGTGGAGAACGAAATATATGTTAATGAGGAAAAATTGGAAGTGGTGGACATTTCGAATAACTTGGGTCATTAATTACCAACAATGGTGACACAATGAAAGAACTTAAAAGACGAATATCTACTGCTCTTCAAAAATTAAAACAACTTAATAACTTGTGGTGTGGGACAGATAGACCTACAAAAATTAGATTTTTAAGAGCATGCATCTTTCCTTTTTGCAAAAGGGGAGATGCGTGTGAGACCTGGACACTTACTAAACAAGCCGAACAGCGCTTAATTGCCTTTTAATATAAATTAACATTTATATTAAAAGGCAATTAAGCGCTGTTCGGGTTCGGCTAGACGGGTTTTAAGAATATCTTGGGTAAAGAAAAGAACATATGCATCCAAATGACAAGATCTGAATGTTGAAGAAGGTTCGCTACTAAAGACGATAAAACAAATAAAAATTGAAATATTTTGGTCACTTGAAATGTTATGAAAGTTTGGAGAGAACAATAACGGAGGGGTATATAGCTGGGAAGAGAGGAAAAGAAAGCCAAAGAGAAGATGGGTGCAGGATGTTGCAGATAATCTCCAGATGGATGCATCGGATATGGGACATCTTGCTTATGACCGAGAAGTTTTCCGGAAGTTTGTTACGGGAGCGTGGTTCTGCAAGGGACATGCTACTGGCTGAATGAATATAGCCATTTGGTAAGATGTTCCGTTTTTCCTCCTCATTTTTATCTATGTAAAATTATGAATCATTCAAATTCAATGTAAATCAATTTGCAGGTTTATCTCTGAAGTGTACAGACGAGTTTCAGAGATTCATGAGAGCATTCAGCCACTGAAAGTGTATCATTTTGGTGGAGATGAAGTTGCAAAAGGTATTAGCTAACTTATTTAGTTCCATGCAGTGTGTGATTATCGCTTCCTCTTGAAATCCTTCATCCTTTTATGTGTTCTCTTACATTTTACATATGGACAGAGCATACTGAAAATTTCTGGCAACCCCAGTGGTCATTTCCACTGTATGTTAGTCTCTTTGAAAATCATGCAATCGTGATTTATTATAGAGGTTACTGTTGTTTAACCTTAGAAAAATCATCATCAGTTGTAGTATCATATCATCATCATAAATGCCTTGCCAGTGAGCGCACTAATGAACATTAAGAGGAACTAAACACCTGTCAGTGAGCGCACTAGTGAACATTAAGAGGAATTAAATACCTGTCAGAGAGCGCACTAGTGAACATTAAGAGGAATTAAATACCTGTCAGAGAGCGCACTAGTGAACATTAAGAGGAATTAAATACCTGTCAGAGAGCGCACTAGTGAACATTAAGAGGAATTAAATACCTGTCAGAGAGCGCACTAGTGAACATTAAGAGGAATTAAATACCTGTCAGAGAGCGCACTAGTGAACATTAAGAGGAATTAAATACCTGTCAGAGAGCGCACTAGTGAACATTAAGAGGAATTAAATACCTGTCAGTGAGCGCACTAGTGAACATTAAGAGGAACTAACCACCTGTCAGTGAGCGCACTAATAAAGTAGGTAGTGAAATGTGCTGATAACGCCATGAGCGAGGTCGGATATAGATTTGACACCTGGGCTCGTCACCTACCAAAATGATTGAAAGACTGGCCAACTATTCCTGCGTACATTCAGGCCTACAACATTTAATGTTGCTATCACATCACAGACCTGGTGCAGGAAACTGCTTTGAAACAAATGATAACGTTGGTAAACACCTGTCGTGTGTCAATAATTGCCAACTTCAGGTGCCTAGGTCACCTGTACTGTCTGTGTCAGTCTCTTAAGGCCAGGGTTCAGCCTCAAACATGTGTTCACACAATGGGTTGCAAACATTACACGTTTCACAAAAAGATTTAATGAACATTAAGAAGACATCTATCACTTGTCTATAATGTCCAACTTCAGGTGCCTGGCTCAACTCTACTGCCTGTGCCAGTCTTTTAAGGTCAGGGGCCAACCTTAAAAGTTTCTTCACACAACGGGTTGCAAACATCACGAAAAATGTTTCTCTGGCAGCATGGGAGGATGGTTTGATGGATCATGCTTCAATACCTTGGGAGAGGTGAGTGGTTGCCCATTGTGCCAGGTTGACTCTGAACATCTCTTTTGTTCATAATCAATTGTGTGTGTATAGTTGCATGTCCTTTACAGGATGTATCAGTCAACCCTAGCATTCATTGGCTCTTTGTGATTTTCTAGGTAATTTTACATTCAGTAATTTGCTATTGCTTTCTGAACAGCAGACTCTCATATAATTGTAAAAGTAATCGCATAGCAGTCTACTCCCAAATTGCCTGTGGCTGAATTTGAACCCATGTATGTCGGTATTGTGAAAAAGCGTCCAATACCCCTAAGCCATAAAAATCAACTGATAATGATTTATGCTTTTTAAATAGTATAAGCCTTTGTTGTTAGGTCTTAATCATCAGCCGGATCAGTGGCGAAGGGATTACGGATGAGGGTTCATAATCCAGCATACCGTGTTCGAAACACAGTGCTGGGTGATTTGGCAGCAGACAGTCTTACGTTGGTTTTTATGAAATGGTATAGGTGTCAGTGATTCAGAAAGCAATGGCAAACTACTGAACATAAACTTGCCCAAGAATCACGAACAGCCAAAAAAAAATGCTGGGGTTGACTGCTTTGTCCTTAAAGGACATGCAACTAAATGCTCTATTCATAGACTTGCTGAACTGATAGACATGCATCACAATTCTGACCTATATTCGCCGATGAATTTCTATAGGTTTCGCCCTTCACTGATAAAAACAAACTACAGAACACTGCACCTCTTTGCTGCATGTCAAAAGTTGGGCGGCCATCTTTAAACTGTACTTATGATGTCACTGTATTCGTCTGCACCGTGATTTCATGTGCTGAATACTCTTGACATCTTTAACAACAATGTTGACAGATTACAAGGCAATGACATGTTTATTGTAATTTATATCACACATTTAAGGTTTTCATGTGAAGCCTCCTCATAGTAAGCTAAAAAAAATTGTTGGTTTAATTTTGTCTCAAACTAAACTGCATCAATCCATTTGTGGGTGTCAATTGTAGGTCTCTGCTGCCCAATAAAGATATCATAGCTCAAGCATGGCAGAATGTCTGGGAGTGGGGAGTGGCCCAAAGGGCATACAATCTGGCAAATGAAGGTTACAAGGTGACAGTGTCTTTTATTTGTAATACTAAAGTTAGCTGTCCTGTTTATTTAATGGTTGTTGTCTCCTGGTATCAGGCCTGTTTGTTATATCCCTCTTTGTTGTCTTGTAATTTTCTGTGTCTTGTGATGGAAATGTTTGTTTACTCTATGGTATTTTTTTTTAATTGTTTGTTTTTGCGGTCACTTGCTTTGAACTCAAGTGTAATCCATACACACTACTTCTAGTAGTGCTGGGCTGAATTTTGCGTGTGGATTTAGCTTTCCCAGTGTCTCTTGCCATCAGGCGAACCCACTCCTACTTCAGACACACTTGTAATTTACGTTCCCAAGTCAATGACAATAGGTCAGCATTTTAGTCCAACTGCCTGGTGTAGGAGTTGAACCCCTCACCTCAGTATCAGCACACCGGATTAAGAACGCGCGTTTTTATCCGTGTGGAAATGCTGACCTACTTATTCTGTCTTTATCTGTTGTATGGTCTACGTCTCCGTAAAAAGTAAATGACTCTTTTATATGCCTTACGAAATATTTGGTATATGGTGCTGTCTCTGCATTTGTATAGATCAATTTCCACACGATGCGTGATGTAGTTAATATCATGCCTACTCGGTTTACCTCCCGTAGCCATTCCATTCTGTAGAAAAAGGTGTTCAAGCTCTGTTTAACGGTCGATTTCTCGGTTAGTTATAATTAGGACCCTTATGAGGTTTTCCTTTCTGCTTGCGAAAATAGAGCAGTGATTTTCGCTTCATGCGTTACAGGCATTTCTGGTGGCTTGGTGTGGACTCCATCTTTGTTGCTGTATTAATGTCAGGTCTGGTTATCGCTCTTGTGGGGTCTGGTATTGTTAGTCTCCCCTTCCTCCCCTTCTCATTGTGTTCTTTTACAGGGAGTGATTCATCTGAAGTTGAACTCTTGATGACTCAATCTATCTTTCCTGTGGCTTGCTCTGTCGTATCTTCGTGGCCTATCACTTCTTTCAAATCTTGGACTCTCGATCTTGGTATAGTGTAGTCTCTTTTCCTGGTCATCGTGCGTTCTTGATCGCTTTCATTTTCACTGTATGTTTCTTTCTCCTCTTCTGTTGCTGCTTCTTCTGTCTGGGTCTTGCTGTTGGTCTCATCTGTTTTGACTGTTCCATGATTGGTATTTTTCTTGAGTTTTTCCATCTCTGCTCTTCAGTCTGCGCCTTGAATGCAGCCATTTGAGCTACATCCTGCTCAGTATTCTACTGAATGATCTTTAGTTCCTCCAGGATGTGTTGAATTAAAAAAATATTGCGTCAACCGGGAATTGAACCCTGATCGACTGCATGGACGGCTCCTTGCTAACCTTTACACTACCGATTATAGATACATTATACCCTCCCATTTTATTTGGACAGTATTATTTTATAACCATAATAAGATGTTACATGATAGATGTTTTATACACATATATGTTTATAGAATTGTTTGGTAATCATCATAAGATGTCTGTTATATGATAGATGTGTTATACCCATGTATGTGTACATAATTATTCAGCAATCATCATAAACTGTATGTTACACTGTTTATCCGTAAATCTTCTGTAGGTGTGTAATATTATTATATAATCGTGAAGTGTGTTGGTTAGATGATTTATGGGTTGTTGAATTCACTGGACTAGTGTGTTTTAACTCTTAAGTCTGCTACGTTGGCATGCAGGTCGTTTTGAGCCGCAAAGAGGGCATGCGTCTATCCGAGTGACGTTGTTATAGAGTCATTTCCCCTGACTTGGCATTAAAAGTTCATTCCCATAGGGCAGAACTCTTCATCCCCACTTCAAGCCCAAAAACTAGCAGGGTTTGTGGACCAGTACTGAAACATCACATCTACGGAGAGGCATGTTGAAGCACAATGAGGTGTAATCAGGTCGTGGTTCAGCACAGCATACACAGACCGGCTGGGATTATGCCGTAGTTGCTCATGTTTCATCCACTGGTTTTAGGTATTTCATTGTCAAGTTTCCACCCCAATGCCCGGTTGGATTTGAACTACGTACAAAATGGTGTGTAAAGTAAATAGCCAATCACAATTCGATAGCTGTTTTTTTTTTTAAATATACTTATTCTTTTGTGTGGTTACTTTTATTTATATGATTACCGTTCTTGTGTTACAAAATGAATGTGTTACAGTGGTGTGGAAATCACAAACCAGCCAATCACAAATCCAAAAGCTATCTTTAGAATATACTTATTCTTTTGTGTGGTTACTTTTATTTATATGACTGTATGAGTTTGTGTATATCTCCTGTGGCAATACATGGATGTGAAACTTGGGCATTTAGTAAATCATACGAAAAGCACATAATCTCCTTTAAATTTAAGTATTATACAAGAGTACTCAATGTATTGGACAACAAAAAAAAAGACAATAAACAGATCTTTTTAACAAGAAATCAGTTTTAAAAACGACTAGTTATTTAGACAAATAAAACTGAGGAAATTGGAATATTCTTGGAGGGTAAAGAGACAAAAAGCTACCGAATGTAATATTGCCTAGAAAATTAACCCGGAGTTGATATCAACGTCCTGCAAAAGACATGCAACATTTTAATATAAAGAGGCATAAATATCCGTGCAAGATAATTATGGGGAGGGGGTATACTGGTTACGCGAAGAAGAGGAAGATGGATTCAAAATGTGATTGATAAATTGCATGTGGCAACAAAAGGGGAGGACATCTGGCTTATGATAGAGACATTTGGAAAGACGGGGTATCATGACGTAAATGCTTGCCAGTCTGTATAATTCTGGGGTCAGCTCAGCCTTATAACTTTATTCAGTTTTATTCTGGGAAGGATTGGCCATCCTATTGCATCAGGTTATGATCTAGTATTTGTGAAGCCTTAACACTTTACACTCATTTAGCAGTATATTACCTAAACCGTTTACACAAACTACTGTTATATGCATTAATGTTTCTATTTACTATTCCTACATGGCTTCTTCAGGTAGTGTTTTCACCTGTGACCCACATGTATTTTGATCACCCACAAGAACCCAGCCCTGAGGAAAGAGGCTTTTATTGGGGCACCCGCTACACAGACGCCTTCAAGACTTTCTCATTCATGCCTGATGACTACTACATGAACGCAGACATCAAGAGATCAGGGGAACCTATCACTCTGGCTGAGATTTGCGGGAAAGATAATTTGGGTTGTCCACCCTTGAAGAAGCCAGAAAATATTCTTGGTAATGCTAATTGTATTTGTTATATCTAGTCAGTCATATTTTTTTTTAATTGATTTCTCTTGCATTATAATGTATCTATAAACATTGAACACTGGATTAGATAATCATGTTGCAGATTAAACAGAGGTTACTGAGTCTACTTCTGGCATAAGCAAAGAAAATTAGAGTCATGATGCTGCCTTTGTGAATTTATACAGAATAAAGAACATATGTAGGCCACTGTCCAAGCAAATTTTCCAAACTATAAACTCTAACCACAATGTATAGCATGTTTGTTTCTGATATATACATATTTAGTTTCCTGTTATGCAGTCGGTGCACTGTGCTGAGATTCTGTCTGTATGATCTATGGGGGAAGATTAGAACACCATAGGCAATGAAAGTGATCCTTTGGAACCCGGACCAATCATGTTGCTTGATTTAATCTATTTTGTACACTTTGTGTTGCTACTCTTATTTCAGTGATAAACTACACACAGATTTTATGTACAGCAGCGAGTTCTAGGTCATTAGGAGGGGTTCTTAGTTCACACACTCAAACACGACCTTTTGACATGCTCATTTCTGGGCGTACATTTCATGTCATTATTGGCTAAAGTAATGTGAAGCTGCTTGTTGCTGACTGACTATAACTGAACATTCCATCCCTTGTCAGCGCGTTGATTCCAGAAGTAGAAGAAATATTGTAAAGTCATATTTTTTGTAAAATTAATCTGGACTTCTGAGTTTCCAATACTGGGACCATTCATGGTCGAGTCTGGTATTTTTGGGCAATGTGCCAACCCATAAAGATGTGCACAGTGTGACGAAAGTTAGAGATAATAAGTGTGTGGAAACTGATGGTGCTCCAATACTGGAACCAGTCTTGGGCGAGTCTGGTAATTTTGGGTCATGATCCAACCCATAAAGATGTCCACAGTGTGATGAAAGTGAGAAATGTTCAAAGTCATCTGATGTATTTGTCGTGGAAACATTGTGTTTAGCAAATCGCCATTGCAGCTGTGGGAATGTTCAATTTAACTGTAATAGAGAGAATTCAATTTCTGCGGTGTATAAATGAAAGTAGGGTATAGACAACAGTCTGTAGGTGATTGTATGAGTACCATGCATTTCGCAGACACAGACAAGTATTGTTGTAAGCTTGGATGCCTGGTAGTCATGCTGAAACTTGTTTTGATATATCTCGCTGCAATTGTCTGCTTAACTTTTGGTAATACCTCAGCAATTCTACATTGCCTCTTCTGTATGTTTATTCCGTTGTCATCATCTGAGAGAATAAAGTAATGTGATTATCATATCACTTATGTATAGAAGTCTCTGTGGTGAAGCGGTTGATGCTGTCTGCCTCGTGTTCTGACGGTGTGGGTTCGATTCCCAGGATATGTCGTTTGATTCGCAGGTGCAGTTTTCACAGAAACTCCTGGGGGTTGTCGCTGAAGTTACAGAGATTGTGCTTTCTGCGACGCTTACTGCAGGCCTCCCTGCGGAAAGAGACCGAGCAATACAGGATAAAACCTGGTGCAATGAAGTCGACCCTTTAGCATTTTAAACCCTGTTTTAATCACCTATATTTCATTCTTGGCAGTGATGCGCTTGTTGGGGCGAAGGACAGGAGTTGGATAAAAATATAACCCAACCACAAGCAAGCAGGATTTCATCGATACAATGTTGGTCTGGTACCACAGTACAATCTCCATGGGAACTGTATTGTATAGGTCTCCTATCATCAACCTTTCCAGACCACTACGTCTTTTAAAATGTCCGGAAATTTTTTTACAACAGTACTGCGGTGATTTTTAGGATCTAATTGTCTTTGAGCCGTCTCCGTGGCCTAAAGGCTTGGGAACGGGATCCGTGAGCCGTTTACCACGCGTTTATAACACAGTTCCGATCGATTTGGCAGTAGACGATATTGCGCTGTGGTTTTAACGTGTTGGTATGGGAGCCGGTCGTTCAGAAAGTAATGGCAAACTACTGAACTTAAATCTTGCCAAGACATCAACAACAGCTGTAAAATGTTTGTGTTGACAGCGATGTCCTGTAAATACGATATGCAAAAAAAAATAGTCCTTGATATTTAATGTATTCAGTACTTTATGGCTGGTCTTCGAATTGTTAGGGTCAACAATAGACATTCTTTTTTCAATGTAAAGTTATGTCTAAATATCTGGAATGCAAAGCAGGTATGTAACAGACTGTCACAAATAGTTATTATAACGTTTATGTTACACAAAAATTAATAGATTGTTAATTGTATTACTCTCCCATTTCACAGGACTTCAAGGTCAACTTTGGTCAGAAACAATTCGCTTACCGGAACAGTTTGAGTATATGGTCTTTCCTCGACTCCTGGCATTAGCTGAACGAGCCTGGCATAAAGGATTATGGGAAGGAAAGGAAACTAGTGCGAGAAATGCACCGCTGAAATCTGATTGGGCACGATTTGCTTCAAGTCTTGGAAATCAAGACCTAGGAATTTTAGACAGACTGGGCATTGCTTACAGAGTTCCTCCCCCTGGTGCAAAGTAAGTCGGCAACGGATCTGATGTCTAGTTTAGATTGAGAACTGAAAGTTCGATATTTTAAAGCAGTGGTTCTCAACCTTTTCTGGCCCATGCACCCTTTCACCATATGTTCAGAATGTCACCCCCCCCCTTTCCTTTCGTATTTCCTCCTTATAAATCCCCCCCCCCCGCCTCTACACAGTATACATTCAAATGGAAGCTATCTTTAATAACGCATACTAGAACAAGTCTAGGCGTCTACATAAAACGTGATTTGCGGGTCTACTTACGTTATAAAACGAATTTCAGAAGGGCGAGAAGTACAGAACAGTATAGTATGGAGGGGAAAAAAATATCAAGTAATTGGTTCTTGTATTAACGCGATATTGAAATAATCTGAATTCCCCTCCCCCTTGGAAACCCTAAAATCCCCTCCCGGGGGGGGGGGGGTGAATTCCCCACCAGTTGAGAACCACTGTTTTAAAGAGAATGAAATTCACAAGGACAAATAAATCAGATATTGTAACCGATAATCTGTCAACAGTAAAGAAAAATGCATGAATATAAGAAAAAGTGATGGCACGTGGTCTTTGACATTCCACAAGATGTTTTCGGTAAGTTAAGCTTATAAGGGGTCACAATACAACCCTGTCTGTCTTCCTGTTCTCTATCATACCGAACTGTCGTATCATCACATGTTATCATGTCTGCCGTTGGTTCACTGTACGGTTTCCTAATATTCTAAATTAAGTGTAATGGGGAGCTCTTTTTCTTCATTATGATTCATATTTCTTCATGTTCCACTTCTTCTGTTTGTAATCCCCTGAGGAAACATAGTTTACATAGACCATCAACCAACTCACACCGAGCCCTCCCACCCATTGTCATGTTCTGCAGGTCCCTTCATGTCCTTCCCATATTTTTCTTCTGTGTTTAATTCTCTTCTCCCTTTGTTCTGGGTCTCCTATTTCTTTAACTCTCTAGGCTCTAGCGGTAGGAATGTCTAGTCCTACTATCAATCATCATTGTGTATTATATACAGCACCAGCTTTATTTTCCTGACCTCTTAAATCACTTGAATTTTAGTTCTCTCATTCAGCTCCATATTAGTGATTCTGTTATACCATTTTATTTCTATTATGAGCAGGAACGAGTTAATAAATGTTTGTAGATTACTATTAATAGGTTTAGTTATCTCAGTGTTTCTGGGCAGTACTCATTTGACATTAGAGTTAACATATTCTATGCCAAACAAAAAGAAAGCTTAGTTAGTTAGTTAGTTAGTCGACAGATCATCCTCATTGCACATCGAACCATTCAGTTCATAAGTGCTCGGATCCCCTCCTCAGCAAATTCCGCAGCGTGTAGCGGCTAACGACGCCAGTTCTGTGTTGGTTTATCAATCTTCTTTGGCTTCCTGTGTAGTGTTCTTGTTTGGCCACCCCTCATTTAATTTGCTGCTCTCGCAGTCTGGCCTTTGTTGTAGATTCACAGTCATCACTTGGTTCTCGCAAAAGTCTCACTTCTCGTAGAGCATTCAGAATGTCAGCCTGGTCCATGGCGCGTCCGCCCTCCACAGTAGCCTCACCTGCGAGCTTGTCAGCCCGCTCATTTCCTTGTACTCCCGCATGCCCTGGCACGAAGATGAAACTAATCTTTGCCAGCCGAGACCGCTTCAGAGGCAGCAACCATTCTCTTCGGATCGACCCCTCCTCTATCCTCTTGATCATGTTCATTGAGTCGCTAAGGAAACAAGCCCTAGTGAATGTCTGTGTCTCGAGCCATGTTATTGCTTTACTTACTGCCATGACTTCCATGGTCAGGCTACTTGTGGTTTCAGTGAAAGCACCAGAGTCCTCCTTCACAATTCTCCCTCCGGCCCGAGCTGTAAAGGCCCATGAGCTTCTCACATGTCGGACGACCGACCCATCTGTGTAGATGACCGCGTCACCGTCTAGCGAATTCTCGAAAATCAACGCTTGTACTTCAGCCTCAACAGCAGCCGGATTTTCTTGTCTGCATTTTCTATCTAGTTGGATGCAAACTGAAAAGGATGTGCAGAAGTCTGTTGGCACTTGCACCCACTCCTCGCCAGGTTCTAAGTCCTCAAGTGAACACACCTGTTGAAGAATGTCTTCGGCTTGACCCATCCACGACCGTCCTCTTTTTAACCTGCTGCCCTTCACCTTCCTAATTTCACTATGCAGTGGATGTTTTGTGTTTGCGTTAATTCTGAGGTAGGCGCGTGCCCTGCAAACTTGTATTCTCTCTTCAATGGTTGGAAAATCAAGAAGGTAGCGCATCGCCCAGCATGCTGTATCTCTTGTACATCCAAGAATAATGCGCATAGCTTCATTCTGTATCCTTTCCATTCTTTTTATCTGCTTATGGCTGAGAGTCAGGATTGCCATTGCATACTCCAAAACAGACATGTCCAGCCCCTCGTACAGAAGACATAGATGGCGCTGCTCACAGTTTGCTGCCGCCATCACCCGCATCGCTGCCAAACCCCGCTTGGCCTTTGTTATCACCTGGTCTATGAGCACATTATAAGCAAGGCTTCGATCAAACCGTATCCCCAGGTAATTCATTGCCTGCATTCTTTCCACCGTCTCTGAACACAGCATTACAGTTGGTGTTGGATTGTTGACAATATGATTATTCAACGAGAACCAAGTCACTGTTGCCTTTGTTTGGTTGACCATTGCCCCAGCTTCATCACACCAAGTACTTATGCGATTGAGTTCGGTTTGTAGTTCCACAGCAACCTCCTCTCTATCCTTACCCTGACGATACACTAAAACATCATCGGCATATGACAATGTCCTGCCAGGTCCAGTGATCTGCTCACTGGTGATTCTCACTGTGTAGGCGTTGAACAGTACCGGAGATAATGGTGATCCCTGTGGTAGGCCAGGATATATTGTTGTTGGTTCCGAAGTCCAACTGCCACATCTAAAAACTACTTTCCGTTGGAAGAGGGCTACAAGCGATCCAACTAAGGAGGAATGGACTTACGTTTAGTTCAAGAAGCTGAAACATTAAAAAATCCAGTGGTACTCTGTTGTATGCGTCCTCAAGATCAATCGCTGCAGCAACGGTTTCAGTGCCTGAGTGGAAACCTTCATAGACATCATGGGAAAAGACTGCTGCATTGGTCCAGGTTTCTCTTTTTGGACGGTACCCACCCAGGGTAGGTGGGAAAACACCTTGCCTCTCTAGTTGGCTTGATATTTTTCTGGCAATTACCTTCTCCAGCAGCTTGCCTATTGTATTCTGCATGGTTATAATTCGATATCCCTGAATTTTTTTGTGGTCTTTGTCAGGCTTCGGCAAGGGAATCAGATAGCTGTGTAACCATTCCTCCTTGATGCTAGCACTCCCTATACTGTTGTTGTACATGTCTGCTAGTTTCTCTAGCTCATTGTCGGTACACCTATTTATGTCGTCGTATCTTATGCCATCAGGACCTGGAGCACTGTTTTTTGATCGTCGAAGCACAGCCTTGATTTCTTTCACTGTCACTGTGTCTTCATCCGAAGTGTTCTGGGCCTTGCATCTGTCTGAGGTGACCTCCTTGGCCAGATTTCGGCCTCCCATGTCTGTCTGGTTGCTCTGCTCAAGGTAGCGTTCAAAGAGGGCTTTGCCCTTGTCCTCGTCAGTCCTCTGCCAGATGAGGTCAGCACCTTGGAAGTCAGAAATGCTCTTATTCTTGACTACACCACTCATGCTTTTATGTAGTCGCCAGAACAATTTCAGTGACTTGTCTGTGCTTACTCTTTGACACACCTCTGCCCATTTTTCGCTTTTAACCACCTTGACCAGTTTTTTGAAATAGCTTACTTTTGTGTGCATCTCTCTTTCTAAGTGCAAGCAGGGACTAGGATGACCAGCTCTGTTCTTCTTGGCATTTTGCCATCTCCTTACAGCACTACGCTTATCCACCCAAGACTTCTCCACCTCGAAACTCCACCACGGTGGCTGCTCCCAGATTTTTTTCCTGCCCTGAAACGTTCTGCGCTTGTCACGTCTTATTTTACTCACCACATCTTGCCCTGTACTGTCATACTGGAACGTCTTTACCTTTAGCTTGTGCTGCCTGGTTCTGCCTTTCTTCACCAATATGCTGCAAGGGTGGTGGTCGCTGCCATGGTGTCCTATGACACCCCATCTACACACTGTAGTGAGTGAAGGTAAAACTAGCGCCAGATCAATAGCACTGTCCTCATCGCCTGGACGGCTTGCTGTCCTGGTGACACAGCCACTGTTGATACAAACCAGGTCGATGGTTTCCAGTGCAGTCTCGAGCTCCTCCCCTTGTGTATTGGAGGAAGTGTTTTCCCACGATCTGCCTTTAGCGTTGAAGTCACCACAGAAAATAACATTTCTCTCGTGGCCTAATATGCCACTTAAGCACTGCCACTTCTGGGCGTCCACACTCGCATTGCGGTCATAAACATTAACCAACACGAATGGTATACTGGAATGAACTCTCAACGCCTGTATTTGTATATCGTCACTGTCCCAACTGGACATGTCTAGCTCTGACGCCACCATGCTGTCGCGAAAGAGAATCGCCGTTCCCAGATGTCGTCTGTTGTAGAAACATTTGAAGCCGGCAATTCGGAGTAGCTGATCGCCCAGTCTCGTCTCCTGGAGTGCTACAATGTCGTTCCTGTAAACTAGGGTTTCTAAAATAGAGCCCCGTTGTTTTACACTGGCACAGTTCCAATATAGAATACGGATGTTCCTGAGTCCTAGACGGTGACACTTGAGTCTAAAACGTCTCAAACCACTGCGCTTACCTTGCTTCTTTCTCCCTGCGCGGCTACCACGCCGCTTCGTTATGTTGACTGCTGACCGCTCGGAGAACACACGTTGTTCCGCCATGTTGAAAAAACGTAAACACAGACTGCTGAGAACCACACACGCTGCTGAAAATTCACTCAAGGATGGCTTCGCTCGATGCACGAACTCCGTAGCACCCGCGCAGATCTTGAGTAGAAACTCCTGGTTTTACATCCTGGCACACCAATTACACGCAAGAGATGAATAAATCCATCCCCTACGCGAAAAAGTTTACGAACACAAAACAACACGACCGTCCGTCGCCATCTTGAAACCGGAACAAGGAAGAAAAGCTTAATCCAAACAAACATGGATGACGGAAAATAGGAAGTAGGGGTGAGCCACGGTTATTACTTGAAAGTTGTTAATATGGTAGCAGACATGTTGTATTATAATGCAATGATAACATTTCGGTGACATAAGTGGGGTTGTAGAAGGCAAGGGTACAGTAAATGATGTGTACATGCTGACAACAATAATTGAATGTTATATATAAGTAAATAAAGATATACATACATATTTGCTTTATTGTCTACAAAAAGGCTTTCGATAGAGTAAGACATGTCAGAATGATAGAGATGCTTGCAGATCTATCAATTAATGGCACTGACTTTAGACTTAACAAAAACATACATTGGAAACAACAAGCTGTCATCAAAATTGTTAATGAAGTAGGTCAATATCAGCCAATCAGGAGAGGTGTCAGACGGGGATGTATAAGGTCGCCAGATCTGTTTTCGCTATTTAGTGAAAATATTTTCAGAAATGTACAAGATATGAAAGGAATCATCATTGGGGGAAGAAACATCAATCGCATTAGATATGCACATGATACTGTCTTGATTGCAGACAATGAGCTGGATCTGCAACATTTAGTAGATCACGCAGTGAACAAAAAGGGTTAGAATTAAATTGTAAGAAGACACAGATTATGGTCGTCACTAGGAAGAACGAAATCCAAAATGTAATATACAGGTAAATGGGAATAATCTTAAACAAATTAATCGGTACAATTATCTCGGAACAGTCATAACATCTGATGGGAGATGCCTTGAAGAGATTAGAACAAGAATCACCATGGCGAAGGTAGCCTTTTGCAAGATGAAAAACATGCTGACCAATAAAAAGATGCAATCCTGAAATGCTACCTGAAATGGATATTTCTAACTACTCATTGCTACTAGAAAAAGAGTGTTGAAGTGATAAATATAGCCTGTGCTTTTGTATGGATGTGAAGCGTGGACAATGAGCACTCAAGCTGAAAAAAATCTGATGGCTGTGGAAATGTGGGTTTTGAAGAAAATGCAAAGAATACCATGAACAGACATAAAAACCAACGACAAAGTCCTACAAGAAACAAATGAAAATCTTAAACTGATTAGATAAATTATACGTAGACATTCAACATTTTTGGACATGTTATGAGAAGAAATAAATTGGAGAACTTGGTAACAACTGGCAAGATGGAGGGGAAGAAAACAAGGGGAAGGCAGAGAAGTAAATACCTGGATGCCTTGACCACGTGGCAAGGTCGAGACAAGAACACTGAACTGATCCACGACTCTGGTGATTGAGTGAAATGGCGAATTATGAGCGCCCACACTTGCCGGCATTGCTCATGATGAATGGATGGATGGACATAGAAGCCAGTGGCAAATACAGGAAGTTGCTTAAGACAATTAATCATCCCATGGAACTTGAGCAGTTACATATTCTATGCTTGGTAAAAGATTTAATTCATTTTGATATGACAATTGAATATGACAATTATATGTTACATTTTTGTTACATTTCTTAACCAGCAGTTAGCACCAGTAGTTTTTATTCTGTGTTCCTGTTTCATTCTATAAGTTCAAACACTACTTGATGATATCAGTTGAAATATTCTCCTCGCGTTTCTGAATTCACAGACAAGAAGGGGCAATGATGTCCACCAAGGTGGAATTTCCAGGACTGCAAGTTCAGTACAAGGTGCAGGCATCCACCTGGAGCACGCTTCAGTCAACAACAACTTTTAAAGAAGGTCAGGAGATCACACTGAGAACCGTATCTGCTGATAAAAAACGGTACAGCTCTGAGGTCAAGGTTGTTATGGGAAAGATTCCTGGACCTAAATCGCAGGCAGTGACCCCAAGTGTCTCAATCATCAGTCTCACATTTTTTGTGATTTATTCTAGCTTCAATATGTTTTAATTTACTGTAAAAAATATCATTCTCTTGGCTATGCTATGAACATTGCCCTGCTACTTTCATACTCGTCAACTTGTACTGTGAAGTTTACCTTTGCAAAGCATCTTTGTTACATGTTTTTCGATGCATCAATATACAATAAATTTGTATGCCTGTTTTTATAATGACACTTTCTTTTCAAAATACTTTTTAATACATGTTTTGCTTTTCAATAAAAGCCTCTGAAACTAGAGCAGTCTTAATCAATCTTTATGTAATGCAATCTTAATGTAATGAATGCAGAAACATAAAGTGCATATTTGAACCATTATCATCAACACGCGTTTGGACGTATGAAATAAACAGGAGTATGAGACCTTTTTTTTTTTTTTTTTTAGCATATCCTTTACAGGACTTAGCCGTCAACACCAGCATCTTTCAGCTGTATGTTGATCTCTTGGCAAGATTACGCTCAGTAGTTTGCCATTGCTTTCTGAGCGGCCGGCTCAGTATCCCGCAAGTCACGAGTATGAGACCTACAAGTGTTAAAACAACTAAAGAAATAGAAGAGCAGTGTAGAATATCAGAACCCAATGAATTAAATATATCTAATAGTACAAAGCTTAGACTATTTAACTCTAATGTCAGATCGATACTACTGACTAGATCAGAAACAGGGAGATAACTAAACCTATTACAAATATAACTGATTAAGACTGCAATTTTAATACTGGAAACTTATTTACATATAACCTTTCAGCCTCTAGTGGTGCTGAATGCCAACCTTTTTTCTAACATGTATTTTACATCGAAATCTGTTATGATCTAGTCCTTGTTAGGATTGAAAACGTAAAACACAAGACCCTAACGACACAAACAGAAAACCTATGGACGAGAGAAATACCCTTAAATTGAAGCCATCTACAAAGCCAGACGTAACCAACAGGAATGAATTACCTCAGACAGAAAGAGAAATCACACAAATTAGAGAAAAATACAGAAAACAAAAGAAGCATATTGAGCAGCCCGATTTTGAAAGTCCAAAGCAGGAAACAAACAACATAAAGAGTCCGATATAACAAGTCAGTACAGCAGCAGTTGAACGGAGATAAAACATTATCTGTACGGAAAAATAAATTGAAATCCAACTCTGTTATTTCATTCGTTCATTTTACTCCATCACCTCTACACTTATTCTGTTTCGCCTTTCAGCCTTTTTGTCTGTACTGCTTACATGGTGGTGCTCGAAACAATCTGTGCTCAACAATAGTTGTATGTACATGTAGTGATGCATACAATTAGTGCCCAACAATAGTTAAATGTACATGTAGTGATACATACAATATGTGCCCCAACAATACATAAATATACATGTAGTGATACATACAATATGTGCCCAACAATACATAAATGTACTTGTAGTGATGCATACAATATGTGCCCAACAATACATAAATATAAATGTAGTGATACATACAATATTTGCTCAACAATATTTCAATGTTCATATAGTGACACGTACACTCTGTACCCATCATTAGCTATATGTACATACAATGACATAAACTCTGTGCCCAACAATAGTCAAATGTACATATAGTGACACATAATATGTGCACATCAATAGATACATGTATATAAAGTGACACATACAGTCTGAGCACGATAATGATTATATGTACATATAGTAGCAGACAATCTGTGCCTAGTAATAGTCATACAATACACACATGGTGACACATTGTCTCTGCCCACAATAACTATGCATGCACACACTGCCACATATATTTAGTGCCAAACAATAATCATACATGGTATCACAGCACATACAGTCCATGTCCAACAATATGCATATATGCATATAGTGATGTATACAATGTGTTCCCAGCTAAAGTCACATGACAACAGATCTCAGTAATAATTTGTATTCAAATTGATGACAATCAGAATAGATTGTATATTTATTTGTTCTCAATGTGTATGTATTTTTTTAAAATTGTTTTGGTGTTCCAGAGATTGACAAGTATGAACTCTACATTCCATCCCATAAAGCAGTGCACCAGTGTCAAATGTTCATTTGTTTATTGAAATATCATCATCATCATCATCATCATCATCTTCCACTTCTGCCGTCAAGCGTCGTGAGAGGAATAATTTGCGTTCCAGCGCCCGGTGGACGGCACTGGATAGTGTCATTCCGTGAGGTTGTACAATGTCTCTGATGTCGTCAATCCATTTTCTTCTTGGACGTCCTCGTGGTCTCGTCGCAGATGATCTTTGATGTAAGGCCAGTGATGGTAGTTGTTGATGTTGCATTCTAATGACATGAAATATCATACAGTAAAATTAACGTAGAATTGTGTTATCTATATTTATTTTGCATATTGTGAAATCCAAGATGTATATAATCTCCTGGAGATACACGATAGTGAAGTAGCTTGCTCGTTTGAGATATTTGATAGCTAAGTAGCTTGCCCATTGAGCTGTATGATTGTGAAGTAGCTTTTTCATTTTAGCTATATGATAGCTTGCTCATTTGACATTCTCTTCAGTTCTATTATTTACTTTTGATTCGAAACATTCTTAAACTGTTTGTGCTTGTCTAACCAAGAGATAAAGAGACTGGATCTTCCCCCCTCCCCCCCCCCCCAAAAAAAAACGAATTTTCTTTAGTAAATATAGTGTGTGTTTTATTTATTTATTTATTTATTTTTGGTTATTCTGTTATTAAGTTCTCATGGAACGTGATGGTAGATAGTTTATTTTAATACTACTGTTGTATCTCCTTATTCTTAATTATCTAATTTTTTTTTTCATATTTATCATCATCTTCTTTACCCTCACCTTTTTCATCAACATGGTCTTCATTACCATAATCATCACCATCAACAACTTCTCTTCTTCTTCTCTTCCTTCACTGTTACCACCACTAATTCATCATAATCTTTCTCTTCCTCTTCTCCTTATCATAGTCCTGCCTTTTGTATCACAGTTCAGCATTGATCGATCATATACCATCTCATGCCGAACCCTCCCAGCAGTTGCCTTGCAGTTCCTTCCACTTCCATCATAAATTACTTACTGTCACTGTCATTTACTGCCAATATAGTACCTTGCGGTGTATGGCAGAGGGGTCTTTGAGCCTGAGGAATAAAGGCCGCCTGGCTAGTGCAGTCGCCGTGAACTGTGCAGGTTAGAATTTTCTTTTTGCCCCCGACAGAAACAAATCCCGCACCTTACCGGGGATCGAACCCGGGTCTCCCGAATGAGAGTCCGGCGTTCTATCCACTCGGCCAGCCGCTCCTCAAATTACTTACTATTGTCTCTAATTTTCTTATTTCATCATCATCATGTGCCCTGCCAACTTTCATAGGCGCATTGTCTCTCCGCAGATTTCGGTCCTTGATGTTCTGGATCATCTCTGCTGCTAATATTCCTCCATGTCACTATCCCAGTCCATCCAGCATCATGTCTCTTGATCTGCCTCTGCCTCTTTTCCCACTGATCTGTCAGTTGTCTTGATGTTCCCCAATGCCTCTCTTCCCATTATATGGCCAAAGAAAGTTGTTTGTCTCTTTCTTATTGTTGTATATAGTGTTCTAGTTCATTAGCATCTTCCAGGCAATCGTTGTTAGTTACACTGGCAGTCCAAGGTATTTGTAACATTCGTCGCAGGAACCACATCTCTGTTGCTTCTAAGCAGTTTTTATCTATTTGCATTTTTATATGCCAATGTACTTCTGTTAGGGCCAGGTCTGTTGTGGCGATTCGGCAGCACACCGCCTTGCGTTGGTTTTTATAAAAATGGTATGTTTGCCGGTTGTTCAGAAAACTGTGGCAAACTATTGAACGTAAACTTGCCAAGATATCACAAACAGCCAAAAAAATGCTGGAGTTAACTGTGACATCATGTAAAGGATATGCAACTAACTTTTTTTTCTGATCATGGCAAGGCAAGGATGGTGTTGTCGTTACCTTTTTTTTTTTTTTTTTGCAACAGTATAACTTTATATAAGCACCCAGTTACCTCAGGTGTAAGGTATTTTTTTTATTTTTTGTAAAATAGTTTACATGTATTACAACTGGTTTGAAACCAGATTTCAGCACCATTATACTGGTTATAACTCTTAAAAGAAGTGTCAGATTCTCTGTTTCACCCAGGGTTTTCTCTTTCAGTGGGTTTTCATACATCGTTTACAATGTAGGGGTCAGTTTTCTAACAGTTATATTGATGTTATCCATAGCTATGAATGCCGTGTTTTAAAAATTATAATTTTGAAGATTCTAAAACAAAACTGTTATGAAATATCAACTCCATATACTGGAATGCCAATTTTTCAGTGTTAAAATATATCCATGATTGTTCTGGTAGGTGATAAATAACAGTGTTATGAGGAAATTAACGGTTTATGAGATAATGTGGCTCTTCACCTTTTCAAATAAAACAAAACTTGTTTTTCTAAATGAAGCTGTAAAGATTTATGTGACTGTGGCTCTTCAGTTGTTGATTCAGAACATTTTTTTTTCTGGTTGAGGCTGTAGAGATGTGTGTGTTAATGTGGCTGTTTTGTCTTGTTGAACCGTGATAGATTTATTTCTGGTTGAGGCTGTAGAGATGTATGTGTTAATGTGCTTTTTTTTTTATCTTGTTGAACCCTGACAGACATATATCTGGTTGAGGCTGTAGAGATGTGTGTGTTAATGTGGTGTTTTTTTGTCTTGGTGAACCCAGACAGACATATTTCTGGTTAAGACTGTACAGCTATATGTGTTAATGTGGCTTTTCCTCTTGTTGAACTAAAAACACATTTTTAACATCCTTGAAGCTGTATAGATTTATGTCATCGGGTTGCTCTTGAATTGCTGAACCAAAACAAACATTTCTAGTCGCAGCAGTAGAGAATTATTGGATTATGTGGCTCATCAAGTTTTGAACCAAAACAGTTCTAGTCACAGCAGTAGTCACTTATTGGACAACGTGGCTCATCAAATGTTGAAATAAAACAGAAACATTTCTAGTTGCAACAATAGTGACTTATTTGACAATGTGGTTCATCAAATTTTGAAACAAACACACATATTTCTGGTTGAAGCTGTAGAGATTTCTGTGATAATTTAGCTTTTCTGTTGTCGAACCAACAGTAGTCACGGCTGAAATGTTGCGCTGTCTGTCTTAGGCTCAGAAGGTACTGGGTTCAATCCCTGCTTAGGGCTGGGCAGTTTTCCAAGAACCATTGGTACCTAATGATATGACTCATTCCCTTTATCGCTTGGGTAGTAAGATCAGAATCATAGTCTTCTCAGATAAGGGTGAAAAATAGGAGGTCCCATTGCAAGTTGGCAATGGTAAAAATCACACGACAGCTGGAAATCGCAAAGATTAGGCCTTCAGACTGTATCCTGGCAAAATTGTTAGGAAAGAAGACCTACTCACGGGTAGAGCCCGTTACTTTGGATGGAATCCGTCTTGAGGAAGCAAACCATTTATAAATGTATGCTGAAGTCAGACATGTTGACCTGTGAGGTGCATTACAAGTTGTGACTCACTTCCTTTGAAAGAAGAACGAACAAGATGGAGGACCACGAAGAAACTACATTACCTTAACTGTTGAATATATGCAATGGTCGACGTTTGGTGCAGAAAATCCTGGCAAATGATACCACAACATCTAGATTAAGAATAGAGGTGGAGGCAGTCAGTGCAGCTTTCCGCCGGATGGAGAATACGATACACACACACATCGTGAGTGTAACTGACTCAGAAAGCATGCTGAGTAGGGTGAGGACAGGCAAGCTTCGTGCCGAGTGGCTTGCTTCCCTTCGGAAGTCACGGGTGACAAGCATCGTCTGGAACTTTTCTCCGGGGCATGCTGGTGTGCTGGGGAATGAACAGACCGACAGATTGGCTGGCTCTGCAAAACTTGGTGGACTATTGATGCATGATAAGGCAGACGTGGTTGCGGCCTTGTGGGGGAACGTGTACACCTCGGAGGAGCAAATGGATCGCCATGGTCTGGCAAGAATGCGACAGCGAGGGGTGACGAGGGGATGTGGCCGACGATCGACACTCAGAGGAAAGGCAAGACAGACATATAATCAGATTGCTACTGGTTCTATTAGTGTTGGAACTCTTCGCTGGCTGCTGGGGATGGGGACGGAGTGCTTATGGGAATGCCCCGAATGCTTTGATGTCGGTTCCTTAATCAATCAATCATATATGCAAGAATCTGACAGACGGTAATCACGTGTGGGACTTTTATTTAAACGATTTTAATGTATATTTATTGAACACTGATTAACCTATATATTGACTGACTGCGAATCTGCAACCTTGACCAGACTGTAGGACCATCAAGTGACAAGGTGTGAAGCCAGACAAGAGCACTGTGCTGATGGCCAAAGAAGAATAGTCAACTAAGACAGAACTGGTGTTGACGACCTCTATTCGCTGAGTGAGAAATTGGGGTGGAGATCCGAGTACATATAGACTGATTGGTCCAATGTGCAGTGAGGATAATCTGTTGACTAACTAACTAATTAACCTCTATTGATTCTCCAAAATATTTAGACGGAATGAATAAACATTGTTATATTCTTGTTTGGTTTATGGTTTGTTATTTCAGCAGTCCTGGCCATGATAAAGTTTCTGCTTTATCATACTTTGTTTTGTTTTTGTCTTTTGTGTTTTATTGAAATCATTGATCAAATGAGGAGAATGGCCAAGGTGTAGTAAATTAACTAGTGTTAGAAAAGCTTGACAATATTCTTGAATATAGAAAATATGTTGAGAATGGGTGAATAATCCAGATCTTTTTTGTTTTCCCTTACAGTGAATATATTTTCATAATGTAGAAGATATGAGAGGTATCACCACTGGAAGACGTAACATCAATAACATTAGATAAGATTTAGAATGATACATTATCTATTGCAGACAATGAGCAGGACCTACACATTTAGTAGATGCGGTTGTTGCACAGTGAACAACTAGGATTATAATTAAATTGTAAGACGACACAGATTTATGGTCGTCACTAAGAAGAAGGAACTACCATAATGTAATACACAAGTAAATGGGAATATTTTTAAACAAGTGAATCGATACAATTGTCTCGGAACAGTCATAAAATCTGATGAGAGATGCCTTGAAGAGATTAGAATAAGAATCGCCCTGACGAAGGTAGCCTTTAGCAAGAAGGAAAATATACTAACCAATAAAACTATGTTGTTTACAACGAGAAAACGGGCGTTGAGGTGCTACATAGAACATGTATTTGTATATGGATGTGAAGCGTGGACAATGAGCAGTCAAGCTGAAAAACATCTGATGGCTGCAGAAATGTGGGTTTTGAAGAAAATGCAAAGAATATCATGGACAGACAGAAAAACCAATGACCAAGTCCTACGATAAACAAATGAAAATCATACACTGATTAGAGAAATTAGAGGTAGACATTTAACAAATTCGGGCCACGTTATGCGAAAAAATAAATTGGAGAACTTGGTGACAACTGGCAAGATCGAGGGGATGAGAACAAGGGGAAGACAGAGAAGTAAATACCTGGGTGGCTTGGTCACGTGGTATGGTCGAGACAAGGACACTGAGCTGATCCACGTCTCTGGTGATCGCGTAAGATGTCGAAACAATGACCGCCCATGCTTATCGGCGTAGCACATGAAAGAATGAATATGAAGCAATGGATTTTGATAATTTTAATTATGAAGGTATAGAATAGGTAATGAAGATGCATTTTTGTAATTGCTTTAGAAGAATATGGAATAGATAAAGTTACCAGTCTGCTTAATACAATATATGATACTGGAAATATACCTCAGGAGTTATGTAATTCTGTATTTATTGCAATCCCAAAGAAATCAGGAGCCTTGGAATGTGATCAACATCGAACAATTAGTATAATGAGTCACATCACGAAGATTTTGCTAAGAATTATCATGCAAAGAGTGAGGAGGAAAATACAACCTGAAATAGGAGAAGAACAATGTGGGTTTGTAGAAGGCAAGGGTACAGTAAATGCTGTGTATATACTGAGAACCGTAATCGAACGTTCTATAGAAGTAAACAAAGATCTACACCTTTGCTTTATTGACTACACAAAGGCTTTTGATAAAGTGAGACATGTCAACATGATAAGGATGCTTGAAGATCTACAAATTGATGGGAAAGACCTTAGACTTGTAAAAAACATATATTGGAAACAACAAGCTGCCATAAGAGTTGATAATGAAGTAAGCCAATATCAGCCTATTAAGAGAGGTGTGAGACAGGGATGTGTAATGTCTCCAGATCTGTTTTCCCTGTACAGTGAACATATTTTCAGAAATAGTGAAGATATGGAAGGAATCAACATTGAGGGACGATGCATCAATAACATTAGATATGCAGATGATACAGTATTAATTGCAGACAATGAACAGGACCTGCAAAATTTAGTAGATGCGGTTGTTACACACAGTGAACAACAAGGGTTAGAATTAAATTGTAAAAAGACACAGATTATGGTCGTCACTAGGAAGAACGAAATACCACAGTGTAATATACAAGTAAATGGGAATATTCTTCAACAAGTGAATAGGTACAATTATCTCGGAACGGTGATAACATCTGATGGGAGATGCCTGGAAGAGATTAGAACAAGAATCGCCATGGCAAAAGTAGCCTTTAGCAAGATGAAAAACATACTGACCAATAAGAAGATGTCAATTGAAACGAGAAAAAGAGTGTTGAGGTGCTACATAGAACCTGTACTTTTATATGGATGTGAAGCTTGGACAATGAGCAGCCAGGCTGAAAAACATCTGATGGCTGTAGAAATGTGGTTTCTGAGGAAAATGCAAAGAATACCATGGACAGCCAGAAAGACCAATGAACAGGTCCTTCAAGAAACAAATGAAGATCGTAGACTGATCAGAGACATTAGACGTAGACAGTCACAATTTTTTGGACATGTTATGAGAGGAAATAATTTGGAGAACTTGGTGACAACTGGTAAGGTCGAGGGAAACAGACCAAGGGGAAGACCTAGAAACAAGTATCTGGATGGCTTGGCCTTGTGGCATGGTCGAGACAGAAACACGGAACTGATCCACGACTCTGGTGATCGAGTGAGATGGCAGAACATGACCGCCCACGCTTACCGGCATGCACATGATGGATGGATGGATTTTTGTAAAGCATGTTAAACATGCCACATGTAAATACACCTCAAAAATACAGAATTGCTTGTTTCACGTCAGCACTAGTTAGTGTAATCATTTCAATGCCGGCGGGTGTGTGGCAAACAAAATGATCAATGCCCCTACACATGATCAACCATCTGGCATTTCCTTGGCATTGAGGCTGTCATCGTTTGAGTTATATTTCCGCGGATGTGATAGTTCGCCGGTGATATTTGTTCAGAGGGTCTTGGGGAGAATTACAAACCGACCACCTAGCCGCCAGTCTGAGACACAACGCTAGCACAGTGAGATTACATGCCGTAGAGGTGGACGCAACAGGTGTTGTTTTCAGTTCCACGTATATCTATTTTTTAAAAAGTCTAATTGCATATCTTCTACAGGATGTCGCAGTCAACCCCATCATTGTTTGGCTGCAAGTTTACGTTCAGTAGTTTGACATTGCTTTCTAAACGTGACCTTTTTCGCGTAGGAGATGACTATTTTCGTTTCCTACGTGTAATGTGTGTGCCAGGATGTAAAACCAGGAGTTTCTTCTCAAGATCTGCGCCGATGCTACGGAGTTTCTTGCATTGAGCGAAGCAATCCTTGAGTGAATATTTCTCAGCGTGTGTGGTTCTGTGGTGTTCGGTCTTTTCAACATGGCGGAACAATTTGTGTGTTCCTTGCGGACGGCAGTCAACAAATCGAGGCTACGGGGCCAACGTGGTGGCCGCAAACGACGCAAGCGTGGAGGGGTAAGACGTTTTAGACTCAAATGTGACCGTTTGGGCCCCAGGCATACTCGGATTCTATACTGGAACTGCGCCAGCGTAAAACAATGTGGCCCTATTCTCGAAAACCTGGTTTACAGGAATGACATTGTAGTAGTCCAGGAGACGAGACTAGATGATCAGCTACTCCAAATGGCCGGTTTCAAATGTTTCTACAACAGGCGACATCTGGGAATGGCGATTCTTATTCGCGACAGTATGGTTGCTTCAGAGTTAGACATGTCTAGGTGGGACAATGACGACATACAGTTACAGGCGGTTAGAGTTCAATCCGGTCTACCATTCGTGTTGGTTAATGTGTGTGCCCGTAACGCAAGTGTAGATTCCCAGAAGTGGCAGTGCTTAAGTGACATATTAGGTCACGAAAAAAAAATGTCATTTTATGTGGCGATTTCATCGCTAAAGGCAGATCATGGGGAAAACTTTCCTCCAACACACAGGGGAAGGAACTCGAGACTGCACTTGAAACCATTGACCTGGTTTGTATCAACAGTGGCTGTGTCACCAGAACAGCAAGCCGCCCAGGTGATGATGACAGTGCTATTGATCTGACGGTGGTTTCTCCTGCACTCACTACAGTATGCAGATTGGGGTGTCCTAGGGTACCACGGCAGCGATCACCACACATGCAGCAAATTGGTGGAGAAAGGAAGAACCAGGCACCACAAGTCGACGGTCATGACTTTCCAGTATGACAGCACAGGGCAAGATGTGGTGAGTAAAATAAGGCGTGACAAGCGCAGAAAGTTTCCGGGCAGGGAAAAAAAACTGGGAGCAGCCACCGTGGTGGAATTTTGAGTTGCAGAAGGCCTGGATGGATAAGCGTAGTGCTGTAAGGAAATGGCAAAACGTCAAGAAGAACAGAGTTGCCCATCCTAATCCCTGCATGCACTTAGAAAGAAAGATGCACACAAAAGTAAGCTATTTCAAAAGAAAATAAAACTGGTTAAGGTGGTTAAAAGTGAAAAATGGGCAGAGGTATGTCAAAGAGTAAGCACAGAAAAGTCACTGAAATTGTTCTGGCGACTACATAAAAGCATGAATGGGATAGTCAAGAATAAGAACATTTCTGACTTTCAAGGTGCTGACCTCATCTGGCAGAGGACTGACGAGAACAAGGGCAAAGCCCTCTTCGAACACTATCTAGAGCAGAGCAACCAGACAGAAATGAGAGGCCGAAATCTTGCCAAGGAGATCACCTCAGACAGGTGTAAGAACCTGAACATTTCGGATGAAGACACAGTGACAGTGAAAGAAATCAAGGCTGTGCTTCGAAGATCAAAAAACAACGCTTCAGGGCCAGATGGCATAAGATATGACCACATCAATAGGTGTACCGACAATGAGCTAGAGAAACTAGCAGACATGTACAACAACAGTATAGGGAGTGCTAGCATCAAGGATGAGTGGTTACGCAGTTATCTAATTCCCTTGTCGAAACCTGGCAAAGACCACACAAAAATTCAGGGATATCGAGTAATAACTATGCAGAATACAATAGGCAAACTGCTGGAGTAGTTAATTGCCAGAAAAATATCAAGCCAACTAGAGATGCAAGGTGTTTTCCCACCTACCCTGGGTGGGTACCGTCCAAAAAGAGAAACCTGGACCAATGCAGCAGTCTTTGCCCATGATGTTTATGAAGGTTTTCACTCAGGCATTGAAACCTTTGCTGCAGCGATTGATCTGGAGGACGCACACAACAGAGTACCATTGGATTTTTTAATGCTTCAGCTTCTTGAACTCAAGATAAGTCCGTTCCTCCTTAGTTGGATCGCTGCACCCTCTTCCAATGGAAAGTAGTTTTATGTGTGGCAGTTGGACGTCGGAACCAACAACAATATATCCTGGCCTACCACAGGGATCACCTTTATCTCCGGTGCTGTTCAACGCCTACACTGTCAGAATCACCAGCGAGCAGATCACTGGACCGGGGAGGACATTGTCATATGCCGACGATGTTTTAGTGTATCATCAGGGTAAGGATAGAGATAAGGTTGCTGTGGAACTGCAAACCGAACTCAAACGCATAAGTACACGGTGTGCTGAAGCTGGGGCAATGGTCAACCCAAAAAAGGCAACAGTGACATGGTTCTCTTTGAATAATCATGTTGTCAACACTCCAACACCAACTGTTAATCTGTGTTCAGAGACTGTGGAAAGAACGCAAGCAATGCATTACCTGGGGATACGTTTTGATCGAAGTCTTGCTTATAACTAGCACATAGACCAGATGATAACAAAGGCCAAGCGGGAGTTGGCTGCGATTTGGGTGATGGCGGCAGCAAACTGTGAGCAGCGCCATCTATGCCTCCTATACGAGGGGCTGGTCATGTCTGGTTTTGAGTATGTGATGGCGATCCTGTCTCTCAGCCATAAGCAGATAGAAAGCATGGAAAGGATACAAAACGAAGCTATGCGCATTATTCTTGGATGTACAAGAGATACAGCATACAGGGCGATGCGCTCTCTACCTTCTTGATTTCCCAACCATTGAAGACAGATTACAAATTTGCAGAGCACGTGCCTACCTCAGAGTCAACGCAAACACACAACATCCAAAGCATAGTGAAATTAGGAAGGTGATGGGCAGCTACTGGGAATGATGATATCCCAGCTGGAGGTAATGAAAGATTATTATCACTGCGCTTGGCAACCTCTTGTGGATTTGCCACCATTCTCACTGCATATGCACCGACACTCGCTTCCTCTGATGATGTGAATGATACGTTCTATGAGCAGCTAGACTCTGCGATCAAGGCAGTTCCAAAATCCGACTACATTTATATGCTCGGTGATTTCAATGTTCGTGTGGGCAAGGACTCGAGTTCATGGCCAGTGTGCCTTGGAAAATACAACATCGGTCTCATGAATGAAAATGGGCAAAGGATGCTGGAGCATTGCACTAGAAATGACCTATGTATTACAAACTCCTTTTTTAAAACAAAAGAGCTGCCTAAGGTTACATGGAAACATCCAAGATCCGGCCATTGGCATCAGCTGGACTTCATTATCACACGGAGATAACATCTGAACCATACATCATTAACTCGAAGTTACCACAGTGCTGATTGTGATACAAATTATTCATTGGTTGTTGCAAGGGTTAGACTGAGACCAAAGAGAATCTTCACAGCTAAACACAAGTCTAGCCCCAGGATTAATATTATTAACACTCACGATCCTGGAAAGTGCTTTGAATTTCAACAGCAACTTAAAGACGCTTTCAATTATACATCAGAAAATTGTATAGTAAATGATAAATGGAGTAAACTTAAGGAAACTATTGATAAAACAGCGGTAGGGGTTTACGGCACTGTGGATCATAAGAGGCAGGACTGGTTTGCGGCAAACAGCCAGATACTGCAGCCCTTGATTGATAAGAAGAAGATAGCTCTCTTAAGAAACAAGGAAAGACCAACGCGTAACACTCCGAGTGAGCTGAAGCAAGCGAGGAAGGATGTACAAAAGGCTGCCAGGCAGTGTGCGAATGACTATTGGATCAAGTTATGTGAGTCCATTCAAATCGCAAGTGATAAGGGAAACATCAGAAGCATGTATGAAGGGATAAAGAAAGCCTGTGGTGCAATAATCAAAAGAAGTGCACCGCTGAAAACCTTGACTGGAGAAATCATCACTGATAAGAAACAGCAGATGGATAGATGGGTCGAGCACTATTTAGAGCTTTACTCAAGTGAGACCAAGCTAGCGGATGATGCCCTCAACGCCATAGAGGCCCTGTCAACTCTTGACCACCTGGACACACTTCCCACTATAACAGAAGTTAAGTGTGCTATAAATGAGCTTGCATCTGGCAAGGCTCCAGGTAAGGATGGGATTCCAATAGAGGTAATCAGGAGTGGGCAAGACACACTCGCTGTACAGATCCACCAGCTAATAGAGCTATGCTGGAGAGAAGGACAAGTCCCACAGGATTTCAAAGATTCAAACATCATAACGCTGTACAAGAACAATGGCGATCGGAGCGACTGTAACAACTATAGGGGTATCTCACTTCTGTGCATTGTTGGGAAAGTATTTGCCAGAATTGTCCTGCGCAGACTTAAAGTCCTGGGAGATCAAGTCTACCCCGAATCACAGTGCGGATTTCGTCAGAACAGGTCTACCATTAATATAATATTCTCATTGCGACAGATGCAAGAAAAATGCCGGGAACAAAATCAGCCACTGTTTATTGCCTTCATCGACCTCACAAAGGCATTCGATTTGGTCAGTCGTGAGGGTCTGTTCAAAGCACTAAAGAAGATTGGCTGCCCACCAACTCTTCTGTCCATTGTGGAATCGTTCCACACAGGCATGAAGGGTATAATCAAGTTTGATGGCTCAACTTCAGAAGAGTTTGAAATCAAGAGTGGAGTTAAGCAAGGTTGCGTACTAGCCCCCACCCTCTTTGGGATATACTTTGCACTTCTACTGAAATATGCCTTTCGTGATCAGGATGACGGTATATACATTCACTCATGCTCAGGTGGTGGCCTCTATAATGTTCAGAGATTAAAGGCCAAGACCAAAATTAGGAGGGTACTAATCAGAGAGTTGCTTTTTGCGGATGATGCTGTGATTATGACCCACTCTGAGGAAGAATTACAATGTCTATTATCTGCATTCTCCAATGCTTGTTCTGAATTTTGTTTAACAGTTAACAAAAAGAAGACACAGATTATGTCACAAGGTGCACATGGTGTACCATCAATCTTTATTGACGACGCCGAACTGGAGATAGTAGACCATTTTACATATCTAGGATCAGAGGTAAATAGCAAATTATCCCTCGATCAGGAAATCAACATCAGGATTGACAAGGCAGCAACAACAATGAACATGAAAGCAAAAAGAGTCTGGGAGAACAGGAAGCTTACTGCTAAAACAAAAGTCCTCGTCTACAAAGCCTGTGTCCTTAGTACTCTTCTTTATGGCAGTGAAACCTGGACAACTTACTCACGCCAAGAGAAACGTTTACACAGCTTTCATATGCGGTGTCTGCGAAGAATACTTGGTATTAAGTGGCAAGACAAAATCACAAATAGTGAAGTATTGGAAAGATCGGGTTGTGTGACGGTGTATTCCATGCTCAGTCTTCGTAGACTTAGATGGATAGGACATGTTAGGAGGATGGATGATGGTAGAATACCAAAGGACATCTTTTTTGGTGAATTACAGACGGGTATGAGATCTCAGGGTCGGCCTCTACTACGATACAAAGATGTGTGTAAGCGGGACATGATTGATACAGGCATAGATAATGCACATTGGGAGCAAGTCGCCGCTGAACGTGTTGCATGGAGGGCAAACATCAGAAATGGAATAAAGACAAAAGAGAAAATGATTGCAGATAAAGCACACATAGAGCGTGAGAGACGTAAGATGGTGCACAATGGTGGAAATGACCATGCTTTCACATGCATCTACTGTGGGCAAACATTTGCAGCAAGAATTGGCCTTACCAGCCACACTCGTCACCGCCATGGGTCGTAGTTATTAAGCCTTTTTGAAGCACAATGTACCAAACTATCGTCTGTCAAGACGGAAAGGTGCCAATGAATGAATGGGCAGCAGGTTAAAAAGAGGAAGGTTGTGGATGGGTCAAGCAGAAGACATTCTTCAACAGGTGTGTTCACTGGAGGACTTAGAACCTGGCGAGGAGTGTGTACAAGTGCCAACAGATTTCTGTACGTCCTTTTCAGTTTGCATTCAACTAGACCAGTGGTTCTCAACCTTTTTTGGCCCGTGCCCCCCTTCACCATATTTTCAGAACGTCATCCCCCCCCCCTTTTCGTATTTCCTACCAAAAAATTGGCCAGTGCCCCCTTCACAATATTTTAACAACGTCATTTCCCCCCCCCCTTTCGTATTTTCTACCTAAAATCCCCCCCTCCTCCCGGTTCTGCCCCTATACAGTATACGTAATTATGGAAGCACATACCAAAACAAGTCTAGACGTCCACATAAAACGTGATTTGTGGGTCTACTTACTTTATAAAATGAATTTTAGAAGGGGTGAGACGTACAGAAACGTAAAGTATGAAGGGAAAAACAATATCAAGTAATCGGTTCTTGTATTAACGCGATCTTGAAATAATATTCATTTCCCCCCCCCCCCCACCCGGAAACCCTAAAATTCCCCCCTGGGAGGGGGAGAATTCCCCACCGGTTGAGAACCACTGAACTAGACAGAAAATACAGACAAGAAAATCCGGCTGCTGTGGATGCGGAAGTACAAGCGTTGATTTTCGAGAATTCGTTAGACGGTGATGCTGGCATTTACACAGATGGGTCGGTCGTCCGACATGTATGAAGCTCATGGGCCGGAGGGAGAATTGTGAAGGAGGACTCCGGTGCTTTTGTTGAGACCACAAGTAGCCTGACTATGGAAGTCATGGCAGTAAGTAAAGCAATAACATGGCTCGAGACACAGACATTCACTAGAGCATGTGTCCTTGGCGACTCAATGAGCATGCTCAAGAGAATAGAGACGGGGTGGATCCGAAGAGAATGGTTGCTGTCTCTGGAGCGGTCTCGGCTGGCAAAGATTAGTTTCAACTTCGTGCCAGAGCACGCGGGAGTACAAGGAAATGAGCGGCCTGACAAGCTCACAGGTGAGTAGTATATAATGTTGTATCTGATTATTATTAATGGATCTGGATCCATCTGATTACGTCATTTTTTACTATACGAAAGGTGTACCTCCATATTGATGACGTCAAAAACCGGATCCATATCGGACCACATTTTTTTCAAAATTTGGCGGTTATTTTCTTGGGTATGGGTGACCACTTCCAGTTGTCGTGATGACTACTTCCGGTTCCCGGCCTCGGGCGAACTGGACGGCGTCACGCGAACCGGACGTCGGCGCAGGTGGGGCACCGCGGAGATGGATGATTGGTGTAATCGAACCCCAGTCATGTAGATCTCCCCATCGATAAGGAGATCGAAATCCAATATGACAGAAAATTGATTTATTCCATCTCTCGAGTTATACCGAGTAGGTCAAGTAATGACCGCCTTAATAAACTTTCCACCATGATAGTTAATTCGGTAGAAGTCCCGACCCAGGTATCAACATTAAGCGCTTGGTGAAAATCTGGTTTATAAATATACTAGACAACTATAGAATAATACTAACAATTAACCTTAACACTTAATTAAACACCACATTTTTCTTGTATGTATGGTGGAGAATAGTTACGTCAATAAAAAAAAACTACTAGTTTCATATAAAATAGGCCATAACTTACCAAGATAATCATAAAAATATGTAATGAAACACCACAAATAACGTCCCTTTTTACAAACATAAATATAAGTAACCAAGGGAGACAAATCTGATCCCTTGACTCAACCAGAATTGTCGACCCCTTTTGCATACTAAGCTCCGCTTGAACGCACAGGTAAAGACTGCCCACTGACCGTCATACGAGATTAGCTGATAGCAGTCAGTGAGAACGCCTAGGGCATTTTTCAATTAACGTCAACGGACTTCAATGCTTATCACAGATAGAGATCAGACGACGTGATACAACCGGGGCTGTGAAGGGAATACTTGCGCAGAAAAAATAAGCTATACTAAAATATAGCTGTACAAAGCCGCTACACAAAGTGTATGTGTGCGTGCATGTAGGCGTGTGTGCGTGTGTGTATGTACATGGGTGTGTGTGTGTGTGTATGTGTGTGTGTGTACAACATGTGTGCTATCTATTATAGGATGTCGCAGTCAACCCCAACATTGATTGGTTGCACGTGTGCCATCATGACATCAGTGTGTGTGTGTGCGCGCATGTAGGCGTGTATGCGTGCGTGGGTGTACTGACGAGTGTATATGTGTGTGCGCGCTAGCAATTACAGGACAGCGCAGTCAACCTCAGAATTCTATGGAGTTTCATGTGTGCTGGGCAAGTTTGCAATTGTGATTATGAACGAACACCAATCAGGTCATGTGCGTGTGAAGAGGGTGTATCAACAACTAGTTGTCTATCTATTAATGGACGTCGCAGTCAGCCCCAACATTGATTATGCAATGTATTTACAGGATGTTGCAGACAGCTCCAACATTGATTGGTGCCCGTGTGCCATCATGACATCCGTGTGTGTGTGTATATATGTGTGTGCGTGTGCGCGCGTGTGTGCTATCAATTACAGGACGTCGCAGTCATATCCAACATTGTTTGGTTGATCGTGTACCATCATGACATCCGTGTGTGTGTGTATGTGTGCGCGCATGTAGGCGTGTGTGCATGCGTGGGTGTACTACCGAGTTCGTGCGTGGGTGTGCTATCAATTACAGGACATCGCAGTCAACCTCAACATTCTATGGATTGTCAACCGTCCTGGGGCAAGTTTGCGATTGTCATTTTGAATGAACACCAGTCAGGTCATGTGCATGTGCAGAGGGTGTATCAACATCTAGGTGTCTATCTATTACAGGACGTCGCAGTCAGCCCCAACCTTGTTTATGCAAGGCATTTACAGGACGTTGCAGACAGCCCCAACATTGATTGGCTGCCCGTGTACCACCATGACATCCGTGTGTGTGTGCGCGCGCATATAGGCGTGTGTGCGTGCGTGGGTGTGCTATCAATTACAGGACATCGCAGTCAACCTCAACATTCTATGGATTGTCAGCCGTCCTGGGGCAAGTTTGCGATTCTCGTTTTGAATGAACGACAACTATGTCATGTGCGTGTGAAGAGGGTGTATCAACAGCTAATTGTCTATCTATTACAGGACATCGCAGTCAGCCCCAACCTTGTTTATGCAATGCATTTACATGACGCTGGAGACAGCCCCAACATTGATTGGTTGCTCGTGTACCACCATGACATCCGTGTGTGTATGTGTACGAGCATATAGGTGTGTGTACGTGCGTGGGTGTACTGCCGAGTGTATGCTATCCGTGCGTGCGCGCGTGTGCGCTATCTATTACACCACGTTGCAGTCTCCCCTACCATTCCATGGAGTGTCGTGTTTACTGGGTAAGATTGCTGTTGTCTTTTCGAGCGGCTAAATTTCTTTTACAGATGACAGTCAAGCTTTAATGCATTGCCTTTACATGACATCACAGTCAACCCCAAATGCATGCTTCCTGGGCAAGGTTGTCGTTGTCTTTCTGAATGGCTGAATTTCTTTTACATATTGCAGTCAAGCTAGCGACTACATGCTAACGAGCTAAAACCGGTAAAAATGACGTCACAGCCGGGTATACCTGTAATGGGTTGGAGACCAGTTGGAGACGTCATGGTCCCACTACTAAGGACGGTTCCTATCATGAATCAGCGATCGACCTCAGTGTTTCGCGCCTACGACAAACCTCACTACATACCGCTGAATCGTTTCTCATTCGACACGGTAGAAATACTTCTAACCACTGATACGGGCACAAAGGTTGCATTCAGTACCGGGACTTCAGTGCTGACGTTAATTTTCGAGTTCGGAAGAGATCAGACCTAGAATAATGGTGAAATACGGGGCGGTACATCGAAACCCCAGACTTTCCGAAGACATAATGTGCCCACACTCAGATGATTGATACCTCGGGTATCTACAAGACTCAGATATCAGCCCACCAAACAGGAGACAAGTTTTATGATTGCATGCTAAGTGACATGTACATACCAGGCTACCAACCGAAAAAACCAACCTACTCAGACAATGGCGTATAGAAATCCAGAAACAACATACAATGTGTATAGCTTTGTGTGTGGAAATAAAATGTTGTGATGATACTATGTATACCACCTCATATCACATCATCCATTTCGTATAATGACATGCATTTTTATTCTTGAAAAATGTACTGAAATACTGTAAAATGTACTTGAAATACTGTAAAATAAACAGGCATATATTATAATTACGTCTTGGTTGTTGAATATTTGTTAGTGTTTACGGTGTATATAGTTGTCATGTGGTGAGAGAATGATACATATTGGTGACAAATTCAAGAAATATTTCAACAAAACTAAGTAAATGGGTTAACCAAAGTAGAAAAAACTGTGGACCATAGTCTGAAATAGCTCAACCAAAATTATGAATAGTAGGAAACTTTGCAAAACGTAAGAAAATATGTTACCCAAAAGGGAAAAATATTTGGCCCCATTTCAATCAAATTTATGAAAAGTAGGAAACCTTGTTAACCAAATGGCAACAATCTTGGTCAAGTAAGAAAATTTGTTAACCAAATGTGAAAAGGTTAGCCGAAAGGTTAGTCAAACGAAACTTATAAAAATCTCAGTCAAACATATGAAAAGTAGGAAAATTTGTTAAACAAACGTGAAAAGTTTGGCCAACTTTCACCCAAACTTATGAAAAGTGTGAAATTTTGTTGTCCAGATGTGAAAAGTTTGACCAAATTTCACCCAAAACTTATGAAAATTAGGAAACTTTGTGAACCAAATGGCAAAAATCTTGGCCATGTAAGAAAATGTGTTAACCAAATGTGAAAGGTTTAGCCAAATTTCAAATCAAACTTATAAAAAAAAACCTCAGTCAAACATATGAAAAGTAGGAAAATTTGTTAACCAAACGTGAAAAGTTTGACCAAATTTCACCCAAACCTATGAAAAGTAGAAAACTTTGTTAACCAAATGTGAAAAGTTTAGCCAAATTTCAAACAAACTCATAAAAAGGAGGAAACTTTGGTAATCAAATATGAAAAGTTTGGACACATTTCATCCAAAACTTATGGAAAAATAGGAAATTTTGTTAACAAAATATGTAAAGTTTTGCCAAATTAAAAAGAAAAATCATAAAAAGTAGGAAACTTTGTTAACCAAAATGTGGAAAGTTTGGCCAAATTTCAACCAAATCCATAAAAAGTAGGAAATTTTGTTTACCAAATGTGAAAAATTGTGGCCAAAGTTCAACCAAACTTATAATTATCTCACCCAAACTTGTGAAAAGTAGGAAATTTTGTTGTCCAGCTGTGAAAAGTTCGACAAAATTTCAAACTAATAAAAAAGTAGGAAACTTTGTTACCCAAATGTGAAACATTTTGGACAAATTTCATCCACAACTTATAAAAAGTAGGAAAATGCCTTAACCAAAGGGGAAAAAATATCTCACGTTGTCATTTTACAACCCCAACCTACTGGAGATAATCGCCTGTCCCCTATGCAAACAACAGCTGTATTTCAGAAAATTAAATGTATCTTATGTAATAAGTCACTATCGTTGAATCAAAAATAAAATTTTAACAATAAAATTGTACATAAATTAACAATTAAATTTCTACACAAAACATTCAATTTGGAAACATAAAGGGCGTGGTCTATCACCACGACATAGTGTAGTATCCTTCTTATCAATGTGTTCTAGCTGTAACATTACAGCTATACCCGGCTGTGACGTCATTTTTACCGGTTTTAGCTAGTTAGCATGTAGTCGCTAGCTTGACTGCAATATGTAAAAGAAATTCAGCAGTTCAGAAAGACAACGACAACCTTGCCCAGGAAGCATGAATGTTGGGGTTGACTGTGATGTCCTGTAAAAGCAATGCATTAAAGCTTGACTGTCATGTGTAAAAGAAATTTAGCCGTTCAAAAAGACAACAGCAATCTTACCCAGTAAACACGACACTCCACGGAATAGTAGGGGTGACTGCAACGTGGTGTAATAGATAGCGCACACACGCGCGCACGCATACGCGTACACTCGGCAGTACACCCACGCACGTACACACATCTATATGCTCGAACACATACACACACGGATGTCATGGTGGTACACGAGCAACCAATCAATGTTGCGGCTGTCTACAGCGTCCTGTAAATGCATTGCATAAACAAGGTTGGGGCTGACTGCGAAGTCCTGTAATAGATAGACAACTAGCTGTTGATACACCCTCTTCACACGCACATGACATGGTTGTCGTTCATTCAAAATGAAAATAGCAAACTTGACTCAGAACAGCTGACAATCCATAGAATGTTGAGGTTGACTGCGATGTCCTGTAATTTATAGCACACCCGCGCATGCACACACCCCTACATGCGCGCACATATACACACACACGGATGTCATGGTGGTTCACGTGCAACCAATCAATGTTGGGACTGTCTGCAACGTCCTGTAAATTCATAGCATAAACAAGGTTGGAACTGACTGCGACGTCCTGTAATATATAGACAACTAGCTGTTGATACACCCTCTTCACACGCACATGACATGGTTGTCGTTCATTCAAAATGTGAATCGCAAACTTGCCCCAGGATGGCTGACAATCCATAGAATGTTGGGGTTGACTGCTGTCAGGGTCTTAAACCTGGCTCGTTAACCTAACACATGTGAGACAGTACAAATACAACGTGATTTGACTTGAGACTCAACGACACGAAGTTTCGATGGATTTATTTACAGATCACAATCTAGAGATGATCATCACAATACATAAGTTATAACAATACACTTACAAGCAACCCACAGCTTACAATCAGTCTCACAAGATGTACAAGCACTCGACTTTCGGGCCACAGAACTACACAAGCCTTTCTCGCATCATACGTCCAGTCGAGTCCGAGTCCCAGAGCTGTCTGGCTATTTCTCGCAACGCGCCTGCCCACCTGAAGTGGCTTCACGAGGCCTGCGTGCGTCCTGCTTTGTACTTGCCTGACCGCTGGCTGTCTCGTCAGCCGGCAACCTCACAGGCAGGTAACTAATACTCGCCTGGCGGGCGTAACGATGTTACAGCATCCCCGCTAGGGACTATTCGCCTGGCGGGCGTAACGATGTCCCTGCATCTCTGCTGGCAATACTTTAGACTCTGACATGCTCCCCCCGGGGCTTCTTCATGAAAGATGTTATCTTTCATGTACACTCTATATACAATACTGGGTTAATATTTTTAACCTGTCAGAGTCAACCTTTCTGTTATATACAATTATTTTGGTGCAGAAATACAAAAACACATATCTTGGCATAGAAACACATAAGAAATGGACATTGTATCTAAAGACATGTAGTGTTCAACCTTTAACACTCGTCAAGCTTCATCCTCTCGATGGCTGATTACCTTAATTGCATTATTGACCCAGTCAGATCGGTAGTATGAATAAATTAATCAAGATATGATTCTAAGATTACACTAAATGAAAAATCTTAATACACAATTTGTGTATTCGAAATTATTGAATCGTAAATAGTTTAGAAGTGTTATAACTTTTTAAGCTTTTGTTTGTCGTCTGCTACTTTTAAACTAAATTTCTAAATCATCCGGAAGTACACACGAAATAGCTGATGTTGAAAATTTGTAGAACACACTTGTTCCGGTCTGATGTAGTAAAACGGAATGTGCAAAGTTCTGATCGTTCATGTGTTGGTTGTTTCACTGGAAAAACTTCTGGATTTCGATTGACTGAAGTGGTGTAGATGTCAATGTTCAGGTCACACTTTCACACACGGAGTTAAAATATCACTGGATATGTTCCAAATGCAGATACCACGGATAAATTGGATAGTTCGCTTGCGGTAAGTTCAGAGCGAATGTGGCACTGTTCTTGTTTCGTAATATATACAATTAATAAAGTTCTCTTTCTACCACACACTACACAATTATTCACGACAATCACTACATTAATAATAAAATAAGAAAAACTATATATATTGGGAATACACCCTATCACATCATATAGACATACACAGCTTTCGTGAAAAAAAAACTTCACTGATGCATGGCTGTGTTGGTCTGAGTGTATTTTACACACTGCACTCAGACATTGGTGCTTACTGGGTCGGTCGGACAACGGGACAAAAGATCGGCAATCGTGTTGGTTCTGCCCGCGATGTGTCGAACTTCAAAGCTGTAATCTTGAAGTTTAAGAGACCAGCGAGCTATCATTTGGTTGGAAGGTACACCTGAATTGATAAATCTCAACGGACTACTGTCAGACTCCACAATAAAATGACGTCATAGAAGGAATCTGGAAAATTTAGTTATACCCTCAACTAGAGAAAGGGCTTCCAACTGCGGTGTCGACCAAGAGCGTTCTCTAGGTTTTAATTTTCTCGAGAAGTAATATACAGGATGTAGGATGTTATCATGTTCCTGTAACAGAACTGCTCCAATCGCTACGGAGCTCGCGTCTGTGCGTAATCTGAAAGAAATAAGAAAATTTTGCAATTTTAGAATGGGATTCTTTAAACTATTCTCAGAGAAATAAGATAATACTTTATGGAATGCAAATTTTAGGCATTCATTGCTTACAATTTTCTCGGGTTCATCTTTTGTTAGTAAGTTAGTAAATACTTCGGTCAGTTCAGCAAAATCTGGTATGAACTGCCTATAATAATTTATAAGTCCCAACAAACTTCTGACTTGCTTTTTCGTAGTCGGAAGTGAGAGTTTTAGTATCTTGGACACAATGTTATCGTCTGTCGTGACAAAGCCATTAGATATTTTGTACCCCAAGAAGGATATTTCCTGATAGGCTATGTCTACTTTTGCAGGCTTTACCGTCAGTCCGTGCTGTCTAATGCGTTCAAATGTCTGTTCTAATGTCTTTATGTGGTCTGTCATTGTCTTTGTGTGAACACAAATGTCGTCTATGTAACAGATAATATTCGGTATGTCTACTAGTAGAAGTCGTGTCATACGTACGAATGTTGCTGGGGCATTGACAAGCCCAAATGGAAGTTTGCACCATTCGTACAGTCCCCAAGGTGTGGCAAAAGCTGTCAGATGTCTGCTCTGTTCGTCTACTGCTATTTGCCAGAACCTTTCGTCATGTCTACCTTCATAAAGAACCTAGCGTCTGTCAGTTCTGTCAATAGATCTTCAGAGTTTGCCATTGGCTCTAAATCTAAAAGAGTTATCTTATTTAATTTCCTATAGTCGACACAGAGTCTTATTGTGTTGTCCTTTTTGCGTACTATGACCATTGGAGATGAGAAATTTGATTGGGATCGTCTAATGATGTTGTTTTTCTCTAAGCTGATGATCTCTTGATGTAAGTGTTCTTTGTAATGCAATGTAATGGTGTATGGTCTGCATTTTATGGGTGTATTTGACGTGAGTGTGATGTGATGTTGTACTAATTCTGTTTGTCCTGGGTTGTTGGAGAAAATGGTGTTGTACTGTTGTATGAGCTGTTTGCAACTGTCTGTTTCTGCTTGAGTTAACTTTGGGTTGATCTTAATTTCCTTCAAGCAGTTTGTCGTGTCTAATGCAGGTGTTGGAATTTCGTCACTAGCCTCGTCATCTTCATGGTCTATTATCACTGTACATGCTGTTGTATCGTCTTGTTCGTGGTCTCTGTTGTAATATGGTCTTAGCATATTGATGTGGAATATTTTGTGTTTGTCTTTTATTTGAATCTCATAGTCTACCGGTGAAATCTGTCTCGTCACTTTAAATGGTCCTTGCCAAGAATCAGTCAATAAGTGTCTGTCACTAGGTAGAAGAAGAAGAACGTCCTGTCCAGGTGTCAACGTTATTGTCCTGTTACCTTTGTCAGCATATTGTCTATATGTAGCACCAGATAATTTTAGTGCATCCTTTGCAATTATACAAGATTTGATGATTCTTTCACGCAATGATGTAACGTATACGTATGATGATATGGGTTTGAGTAAAGGAGTGGATTCAGTTAACATTTGATGATAGATGCTTAATGGGCCACGTGGTTTGGCACCATAGATAAGTTCAAAAGGAGAGAAACCTGTACTAGCATGTGGCACCTCGCGATAAGCAAAGAGAATAGCAGGTAAATATACGTCCCAGTTATTGGGGTGCTCTTGCGTGACTTTAGCAAGCATATGCTTTAAATCACCGTTAAATTTTTCTATAATTCCGCTCGAGTGAGGATGGTACGGGGAATTGAAACATTGCTTCACTCCTAACATTTTGGTGAAAGCTTGAGTAGATGCGGCGATGAACTGACTTCCCCTATCTGATTGGATAGCGTCTGGAAATCCTATCCGTGAAAATATATGGAAGAAAACTTCCATTATGTCATTGGCAGTTATGTTCTTTAGCGGAATCGCTTCAGGCCAGCGGCTACATTGATCAACAATAGTTAATATATATTTATTCCCTCTGGTTGTTATCTGATTAAGAGGGCCCACTATGTCGACAGATATTTTCTCAAAAGATCGACTGGCTAAGTCAGTAATTTGTAACTTTGCCTGTGGGTTTTCCCCTTTCTTTACAAGTTTTTGGCAGATGTCACAACTCCTGCAATATTGCTTAATGTCATTGCAGAATTTGGGCCAATAAAACTGTAATAATAATCTCGATCTGGTCTTAGCGTATGCCATATGCCCTGCAAGAGGTATATCATGGGCAAGATGTAAGGCTTGCTTACGATACTCAATTGGCAAAACAGTTTGCTCTGTTGTGGTGTCACCTCTAGTATAATACCTGGTGAGGATACAATTTTTCAAAGCAAAATGCCATCTTGCATTTTTGGTTAACTTTGGCTTTTGGCCGATCAGATTAAAATATTTTGACAATGAAGGATCAGCCTTTTGGGCTGTTACAAAAATCTCCTTCATGGTTTTAGGAGGTAGTAATACTGGGCTAAGCATTTCTATAGCCTCAGTTTGATTAATTTCATCTTGCATTCTAGCAGTAGATCTGGTTACTGCGTTCACACATTCAATGATATCAGATGGTGATGAAACAGTGTTATCAATGATGTCATGAGATCTTAGTGCTACATTAGCTACCATACATTCATTAGGTGGTACAACAGTATCAATGATGACATTTGATGGTGATGTTGTGATCTCATTAATGCAAAGAGATGTTATGTCATGAGGCATATCATTCACCTCTGGTAAATTTCCAATTATAATATCACACACCGGGTTTGTTAATGCTGCGCATTTTACTTTCCCAGTGAGGAAAGGTGTTTGAATATATGCCCATGCTAGTGGATACTTTTCAATATTGCCGGAGAATGTTCTGCATGTTACGTGCCTGCCTGTATAGTCTGTAGGCATTATGAAGTTCTCTTCAGTCCAATCAGTGAACTTCCCGTGTCCGGAAGGACTGTAGCAGGCTTGCCATTCACATATCCTTGATGGATGTTTATTCTGCCTTTGGAATCTACCACCAAATTAGCTTCTTCATTGGCAATAGGAATGGAGTGGCCGCATGTTAAAATACCATCTTCATAAAAGGTATTACAAACAGTACATTTATTGGCGTTAAACATATCAAAAGCCTGTGCTGAGTTCACAGGGTGTTTCTCTGATTGTTCTTCATCTGATGATGAACTATCAAATAAGGCGGCATTGGCTTTCTTGGTCATTTGCCTACCTTTACAATCATGGCGATAATGTCCATACGCCTTACAGAGGAAACATTTACGCAAATTTCTAAAGGATTTACGCTCCTTATCTTGTCTGTTTACGATGTTCTGTAAATATGTAAGATATGCGGGGTTCTTGTCGCACATCTCACCTTGATGATGTGACATTCTACAATAGTTACAATGGTTGTACTTCTCAGATGTAGTCTTATAAGGTTTTTGCCTACTATAGGGTTTGTCATAGTTAGCCGATGCTATAAAATTGGTTTCAGTAGCTTCACTGGCAAAACAATGTTTGTTGGCTGTGTAATAAGCCGAACCACGCCTCTCAATCTGCTCTACACTCGTACATTCATTCTCTTGCAAAAACTTTGAAAATGCTGATGGAATAGATGAAATGACTTTATCTCTGATGATAAGATCTTCTATATTTTGATAGTTCTTATCAATTATAGCTGCTGAAGTCCATTTGGAGAATATATCTCGGACTAAGCAGAGGTAGTCAGAGAACGTTTGAGTCGGTTTGGGGCTCAACTTGCTGAATTGTTCTCTGTAACCTGCCTCATCTAACATAAAATGTGCCATAATCTTTGATTTTAGATAATGGTAATCTTTTCTGAGGTCTTTGGGGATAGTCTCTATGACTTTCAGAGGCTCCCCTGATAAACTTCTCATATAAATTATATTCCATTCAGACAATGGGACCTGGTAATGGTCCATTAAAGTCTCAAAATTGTGGGTGAAGGCTGCAATGCAATCACCCGAGGTATAATTTCTTACGATACCTTGATATTTCTTGTACTGGTTTTCTTTCTCCAGTCTTTCAGATTTCTTGGTACTCTTTGTTTATGGCAGTCTCAGTATCAAGTTGTTTGATTTTTAATTGCACTTTCAGCTCTTCCCGTTTACTTTGAGCTGCTATCTCTGCCTGCTTTAAGGCTCTTTCAGCTGCTCTTTCATCGCGTTCATTAGCTTTTTCCTGTACTAGGAGGTATTCAGAGTATTTCCTTTCACTCCATTTTGTCAACTCGTCACCTGTTAACTTTAACTTCAACCCCATATCGATGAAATCATTTAATGAAGACATGATGGGAAAATGCAGATGAAATACAGACACACAATTTGTTACAAGTTGTTAGTAACGTGAACAATTTACAATTGTGTTCTATTTACAATATGTGCCTAAATTTGCATCCGAAAGTATATAGAAAGAAAAAATATACTCAAGTGTCCTGGATGTGGCGAAGAACGGTTGAAATTCGGACTAGGAACTGTAGGGTTGCTACTTCAAAACACAAATGACCTCTACGGGCAAGGGTTTCAGATGGCACAGAAAACCTGCTTTGTTTTTGGAGGAAATAAATTAACGTCTGTTTGATGTGGTGTGTATGCTTGTCAGTAAGTTTTGATTAGGTTTGTATGGCGTTGAGTATAATTGTAGGTCGTAATGTTGTCCGTCAACAATTTTTTTCAAAACCACAAGTCACTTTCTTTCCGAAACTTTCTGCTTTACACAACTCACTTTTCAAAGACAATCTAACTATATCTCAACACTATACAACATTGATGACACATCACTTACATCAAGATGACATTCAGTAAGGACATAGACATCAAGTTTACAAGATGGCGACAAGGTCACAATGGCGACAACTTCACAATGTCGACAAGGTCAAAACGGTGACAAGTTCCACAATCACAAATGTTTTACACGTTTACAAGATCAAACAATATGTATGCACTGTACGTTCACATTTAGTCTCCATGTTCAAACAATGTAATAATATCTATCAAAATGAGTCTTCACAATCAAATTTAAATGCACTCTAAAGTTGGACAAACATTTCTAAGTTCACAAATCTAGGTTTTAAATGTTAATTACTTAAACCACGTTCATTTTAAAGCCGGACGAATGCCACCACGTCCACACATGTCAGGGTCTTAAACCTGGCTCGTTAACCTAACACATGTGAGACAGTACAAATACAACGTGATTTGACTTGAGACTCAACGACACGAAGTTTCGATGGATTTATTTACAGATCACGATCTAGAGATGATCATCACAATACATAAGTTATAACAATACACTTACAAGCAACCCACAGCTTACAATCAGTCTCACAAGATGTACAAGCACTCGACTTTCGGGCCACAGAACTACACAAGCCTTTCTCGCATCATACGTCCAGTCGAGTCCGAGTCCCAGAGCTGTCTGGCTATTTCTCGCAACGCGCCTGCCCACCTGAAGTGGCTTCACGAGGCCTGCGTGCGTCCTGCTTTGTCCTTGCCTGACCGCTGGCTGTCTCGTCAGCCGGCAACCTCGCAGGCAGGTAACTAATACTCGCCTGGCGGGCGTAACGATGTTACAGCATCCCCGCTAGGGACTATTCGCCTGGCGGGCGTAACGATGTCCCTGCATCTCTGCTGGCAATACTTTAGACTCTGACACTGCGATGTCCTGTAATTGATAGCACACCCACGCACGCACACACGCCTATATGCGCGCACACGTACACACACAATGATGTCATTGTGGTACACGGGCACCCAATCAATGTTGGGGCTGTCTGCAAGGTCCTGTAAATGCCTTGCATAAACAAGGTTGGGGCTGACTGCGACGTCCAGTAATAGATAGACACCTAGCTGTTGATACACCCTCTTCACATGCACATGACCTGACTGGTGTTCATTCAAAATGACAATCGCAAACTTGCCCCAGGCCGGCTGACAATCCATATAATGTTTAGGTTGACTTCGATGTCCTGTAATTTATAGCACACCCACGCACGCACTCAGTAGTACACCCACGCACGCACACATGCCAACAAGCGCGCACACATACACACACACGGATGTCATGATGGTACACGGGCAACCAAACAATGTTGGGGTTGACTGCGACGTCCTGTAATTGATAGCACACACGGGTGCGCGCACGCACACACATACACACACACGGATGTCATAATGGTACACGGGCAACCAAACAATGTTCGGGTTGACTGCGACGTCCTGTAATTGATAGCACACACACACACACACACACACACACGGATGTCATGATGGCACACGATCACCAATCAATGTTGGGGCTGTCTGCAACGTCATGTAAATGCATTGCTTAATCAATGTTGGGGCTGACTGCGACGTCCTGTAATAGATAGACAACTAGTTGTTGATACACCCTCTTCACACGCACATGACCTGACTGGTGTTCGTTCATAATCACAATTGCAAACTTGCCCAACAAACATGAAACTCCATAGAATTCTGAGGTTGACTGCGCTGTCCTGTAATTGCTAGCGCGCGCACACACACACATACACTCGGCAGTACACCCACGCACGCACACACGCCTACTCGGGCGCACACACACACACGGATGTCATGATGGCACATGGTCAACCAATCAATGTTAGGGTTGACTGCGACGTCCTATAATAGATAGCACACACACGGATGTACACACACACACACACCCATGTACATACACACACGCACAAACGCCTACGTGCGCGCACACATACACTTTGTGTAGCGGCTTCGTATAGCTATATTTTAGAATAGCTTATTTTTTTCTGCGCAAGTATTCCCTTCACAGCTCCGGTTGTATCACGTCGTCTGATCTCTGTCTGTGATAAGCATTGAAGTCCGTTGACGTTAATTGAAAAATGTCCTAGGTGTTCTCACTGACTGCTATCAGCTAATCTCGTATGACGGTCAGTGGGCAGTCTTTACCTGTGCGTTCAAGCGGAGCTTAATATGCAAAAGGAGTCGACAATTATGGTTGAGCCAAGGGATCGGATTTGTCTCCCTTGGTTACTTATATTTATGTTTGTAAAAAGGACGTTATTTGTGGTGTTTCATTACATATTTTTATGATTATCTTTGTAAGTTATGGCTTATTTTAAATGAAACTAGTAGTTTTTTTTGTTATTGATGTAACTATTCTCCACCATACATACAAGAAAAATGTGGTGTTTAATTAAGTTTTAGGGTTAATTTTTTAGTATTATTCTATAGTTGTCTAGTATATATTTAAACCAGATTTTCACCAAGCGCTTAATGTTGATACCTGGTTCGTGACTTCTACCGAATTAACTATCATGGTGGAAAGTTTATTAAGGCGGTCATTACTTGACCTGCTCGGGGTAACTCGAGAGATGGAATAAATCAATTTTCTGTCATATTGGATTTCGATCTCCTCATCGAAAGGAGGGGGGATCTACATGACTGGGGTTCGATTACACCAATCATCTATCTCCGCGGTGCGCCTCCTGCGCCGACGTCCGGTTCGCGCCGACGTTCGGTTCGCGTGACTACGTCAGGTTCGCCCGCCCGCCCGCCCGGCCGGGGACCGGAAGTAGTCATCACGACAACCGGAAGTAGTTACCCAGACTCAAGAAAATAACCGCCAATTTTTGAAAAAATGTGGTCCGATATGGATCCGGTTTTTGACTTCATCAATATGGAGGTACACCTTTCGTATAGTAAAAAATGACGTCATCAGATGAATCCAGATCAATAAATAATAATCAGATATAACATTATATACTACTCAGGTGAGGCTACGGTGGAGGGCGGGTTCGCCTTGGACCAGGCTAACATTCTGAATGCTCTACGAGAAGTAAGACTTTTGCGAGAACCAAGTGATGACAGCGAATCTACAACCATGGTCAGACTGCGAGAACAGCAAATTAAAAGAGGTGTGGCCAAACAAGAACACTACGCAGGAAGTCAAAGAAGATTGATAAACCAGCACAGAACCGGTGTCGTTAGCCGCTACACGCTGCGGGATTTGCTGAGGAGGGGATCCGAGCACTTATGGACTGAATGGTTCGATGTGCAATGAGGATGATCTGTCGACTAACTAACTAACTAGCTTTCTAAACGACACCACGCATACCATTGTATAAAAATCAGCGCAATGCGGTATGTTTCCAAATAGCCCGCAGCTGTGTTTCGAACGCCGTATGAGGGATTGCTAATTGTGCTCACAACCCTTTGGCCACAGCGTCGGCTGATGTAATTAAGCTTCTAGAATTAAAAAATGATGTTAGGGCATTCTGGTGCTGAAGCTTCTGGGCTGGATGGGGGGACGGGGTGGAGGGGCTGATGAGAAAACCTCGAGCGGGTTATTGAACAGCCAACATGACCAATGGTTCATATGGTGCAGTAAGGTAACCTATAGCTCTGCATTCAGAGCGCAGCCAAGTCAGAGTCATGATTCAACCTATAACGAAAACGAATCTTTACTGTCTCGTGCCAACCCAAAACAGGCATTATGTTTAGTAAGGGCGTTGCATCATAGCCTTACACTTTGCTGAATGGAGGACACCTTAAAACGCAGGGGACACCATAATAGAAGAATGTGGTCGGAAACACCACCACAACAGCAAACCCATGGCAGAAATCGCTGTCAATAGAGCCCCTGACCATACGAGGGTCGTTTCAAGCAAAAGAAATAAGGGCGAGACGAGGAGGAACCAAGCCCATAAAGACATCGATAGTGACCTTGAGGGAAGAGATAGCTTCCTCTGGGCGAGTGCAGTAGTGTGGCTCCGCTAGTTATGCATGGGGATAGAAGAAAATATGGCGGTAAACTCGTTTAGTGCGGTATAGCGAACTACGGTTATATATACGATATATTCTCGTATATTGACTGGATTGTCTTTTTCGGTTCACGAATGCATTTCTCTCGGATTGGCCTGGGAGTCGTCGCTGGAGCTACTGTATTCGTGCTTTGTGCGATGCTTTCAGAGGGCCCACTTGCAGAAAGGGACCGAGTCATATGGGATAAATCCCGGAGCAATGAAGTCGATCCTCTCGACTTGTAATGCAGTAATGTGTGGCTGCTGGTTTACTAGTGACTGCCGCTTTATCGACGTTGAACTGTATTTTCCATGGAGGACTTTTGTGTTGGCATTCTGGCGGCGGCATTATCCACGGTGTACCTGTGCGGGCTGTTGGCTTGTCGAGACTCCTGTCTATTCCATTGTTCACATAGGGCATTGAGGAGCATTTTGTGTGATATTCAATGACATGTGTTCTACAGAACTTGATCGTCAGCAGAGTCGACGAGCAGTGACATTGTTATGCTTCAGTAACGACTGTGTACTAAGCCTGATTATCATGTGAACCAGACTCCTGGAGAGTCAGGTCATTCTTGAACTTATCCAGCTGTTCTGACATCATCCGCCAGAGTTATAGACACTCGTGAGAACTTTGTTTACCTGGCTGCAGAAACTTTACATTACCCAACCAGGTGTATGAGATTATAGTCCATGAACATTGTGTTGATCTTCTGCTGTAATCATGGATGCAGATACTAATGATCACCTGGGGACACCTCAGGGTAGAGGGTCTCCAATCCAGGCTGAATCGTGAGAACAGTTGTAGTGACATTAGACAGTGACTGATCGTGATATTGCTGAGGTGAACTTCATCTAGTCAGCTGTGGTCCGAGTGGTTAACTCCATTCATTGCTTATCGAGTTCTTGAGACGGAGGGGAGTCTCGAAGGTTCCAGTCAACATTGCTGGGAGAGAGCCCGGTGAGTTTATCGGACCGACTGGACGGAACACACACAGCAAATCTTCAACTCAGCCTCGTGAGGAAACTGGAACATCTCTGACTCTGTCTCTGATCTATTCTCTGTATTGTAAATAGATTCTCTTCTATCAGGATGTTAAATTCCTTCCTGTGTCTATAGTGTAGAATAAACTTTGCGGTTGTTGACATGTGCTTTTCTACAGTTATTGAGTGTGGTCTCGGACGATGCTTCTGAGTTCATTATCCCTAGGTAGAGGGTAGATAGTAGGGGTCTAGAATCTGGGAGGGGTTTGTAGACTCATAACACTTGTAACCTGATAAAGGTGGTCAGTAGCAGTAGTCATAGTGTATCTACCTGTCCAGCACTTGGGTTAGTATATATGTGAGTGCTAGGTATACCTCGGCTCTTGTGTTCACTCCCAACAACCGAGGCCATCCTGTCACACTCAGCTAGGCAATATATATATATATATATATATATATATATATATATATATATATATATATATATATATATATATATATATATATATATATATTGCCTAGCTGAGTGTGACAGGTTGGCCTCGGTTGTTGGGAGTATATATATATATATATATATATATATATATATATATATATATATATATATATATACAACACTGATTAGAGAAATTAGTCGTAGACAGTCAACATTTATTGACCACATTATAAGAAGAAATAAATTGGAGAACTTTGTGACAACTGGCGAGATCGAGGGGACGAGAACAAGGGAACGGCAGAGAAATAAATACCTTGATGGCTTAGTCGAGAAAAGAACACTGAGCTGATCCACAACTCTGGTGATCGAGTGAGATGGTGAAACATTCTCGCCCACGCTTTTCGGCATGACACATGGTGAGTGAAGATACCTACAGAAATTGTCTCCTTTGTGATTTTGACACAACGATACCTGCAAAAGTATCCCAATCTCCTGGTACCGTTGACACAGTGAAAACTGTAGAAATAGCCCAATACCCTGGTAGTTATGACACAAGGATACCTGCAGAAATGGCCCAGTCTCCTGCCATATATGACACAGCCAATCCTCAACAGACTGCACCAGGTCCACAACACGTGCGACGGTTATAATATGTCTATCAAAACCATACTATCAATATTACTTTTGTGCGAACGTCTCCTAATGTTTACAATTTAGCATGGGCTGTGGCCATTTCTGTACGGTGTTCAAGCGCCAAGAGATGCTTACAATGAGCTACGTGTATGTTTTTCACTCTTATTCGAGACGGCTATGTGTGTAATCTACTACCCCTGGATAAGGGAGCGCAAAACATTTTGGGTTTTATTCTTCTTCTCCGCCCCTCTTCCAATGGGAGCGTATCTTTCCCAGGCATGCACCATAGAGGTCAGTGTGTCCGACTTCGGCGGACATTTATGTAAGGTTTACTTCTTTTAGACAGATCTACACTTTGGTAGATTTGTTTTTTCTCTCACAATTTTGGCGGAGCAGTTGTTTTACGGCCTACTCTTTACGTCGTGAAATTTTTATTTGCATACGAGACCCCTTTTTATTCGAGAAGGCTATGTGTCCTGTTTCACTATTCATGAGATCAAGGGGGCGTGGTCTTTGGAGCGATTCCCAGCTCTATGCAAGGATCGAAGTCGGTCGGTACCTTACGTGTCTGTGGCGCACGCCATAACCTCTCAGTGACTGCTCCCGCGGTATTAGTCTCTCTTATAAGGAAAGAATTCACAGCAGGAATGGTACCTTCTTCCCCTGTTGGAGCTAGCCAGCATACCGCTAAGTCTCGCCTTTGCTGTAACAATCCCAGGGGCTTCTTACGCTTTGACTCAGAGGCTTTCTCTGCATGTGCGCTTCGATATGCTATTGGTGTTTTAAGGAAATGTATTGTGTCATTGTATTCACTACTGTAGGTCTCATGGATTTTCCAGCTAAACTTGCTTATGCCTTATGGGTCGAGGTAGTTAGTCAACGCCAACCCTGATTAGTCGCCTTCTTTGTCCCAAATATATATAGATATATCATCATCATCATCATCATCATCATCATCATCATCATCATCATCATCATCATCATCATCATCATCATCATCATCATCATCATCATCATCATCATAACTATCATCATCATCATAACTATCATCATCATCATCATCATCATCATCATCATCATCATCATCATCATCATCATCATCATCATCATCATCATCATAACTATCATCATCATCATCATCATCATCATCATCATCATCATCATCATCATCATAACTATCATCATCATCATCATCATCATCATCATCATCATCATCATCATCATCATCATAACTATCATCATCATCATCATCATCATCAGACCCATGACAATTTTTAAAATCTTCCCAGATGCGGATTTGACTACTGGGCCGTACGCGAACGTCTAGCCACTACGCTACCTTGGATTATATATATATATATATATATATATATATATATATATATATATATATATATATATATATAACTCTTCATTGGCACCTTTCCGTCTTGACAGACGATAGTTTGGTACATTGTGCTTCAAAAAGGCTTAATAACTGTCATGTGGCAATAACTACGATCCATGACGGTGGCGATTGTGACTGGTAAGGCCAATTCTTGCTGCAAATGTTTGCCTACAGTAGGTGCATGTGAAAACATGGTCATTTCCACCATTTTGCACCATCTTACGTCTCTCACGCTCTGTGTGTGCTTTATCTGCAATCATTTTCTCCTTTGTCTTTATTCCATTTCTGATAGTTGCCCTCCATGCAACACGTTCAGCGGCGACGTGCTCCCATTGTGCATTATCAATGCCTGTATCAATCATGTCCTGCTTACACACATCTTTGTATCGTAGTAGAGGCCGACCCTGAGATCTCTTACCCATCTGTAATTCACCAAAAAAGATGTCCTTTGGTATTCTACGATCCTCCATCCTCCTAACGTGTCCTATCCATCTAAGTCTACGAAGACTGAGCATGCAATACACCGTCACACAACCTGATCTTTCCAATACTTCAGTATTTGTGATTTTGTCTTGCCACTTAATACCAAGTATTCTTCGCAGACACCGCATATGAAAGCTGTTTAAACGTTTCTCTTGGCGTGAGTAAGTTGTCCAGGTTTCACTGCCATAAAGAAGAGTACTAAGGACACAGGCTTGGTAGACGAGGACTTTTGTTTTGGCATTAAGCTTCCTGTTCTCCCAGACTCTTTTTGCTAACATGTTCATTGTTGTTGCTGCCTTGTCAATCCTGATGTTGATTTCCTGATCGAGGGATAATTTGCTATTTACCTCTGATCCTAGATATGTAAAATGGTCTACTATCTCCAGTTCGGCGTCGTCAATAAAGATTGATGGTACACCATGTGCACCTTGTGACATAATCTGTGTCTTCGTTTTGTTAATTGTTAAACCAAATTCAGAACAAGCATTGGAGAATGCAGATAGTAGATGTTGTAATTCTTCCTCAGAGTGGGTCGTAATCGCAGCATCATCCGCAAAAAGTAACTCTCTGATTAGAACCCTGCTAATTTTGGTCTTGGCCTTCAATCTCTGAGCATTATAGAGGCCACCATCTGAGCGTGAGTGAATGTATATACCGTCATCCTGATCACGAAAGGCATATTTCAGTAGAAGTGAAAAGTATATTCCAAAGAGGGTGGGGGCTAGTACACAACCTTGCTTAACTCCACTCTTGATTTCAAACTCTTCTGAAGTTGAGCCATCAAACTTGATTATACCCTTCATGCCTGTGTGGAATGATTCCACAATGGACAGAAGAGTTGGTGGACTGCCAATCTTCTTTAGTGCTTTGAACAGACCCTCACGACTGACCAAATCGAATGCCTTTGTGAGGTCGATGAAGGCAATAAACAGTGGCTGATTTTGTTCCCGGCATTTTTCTTGCATCTGTCGCAATGAGAATATCATATCAATGGTAGACCGGTTCTGACGGAAGCCGCACTGTGATTCGGGGTAGACTTGATCTCCCAGGACTTTAAGTCTGCGCAGGACAATTCTGGCAAATACTTTCCCAACAATACACAGAAGAATACACAGAAGTGAGATACCCCTATAGTTGTTGCAGTCGCTCCGATCTCCCTTGTTCTTGTACAGCGTTATGATGTTTGAATCTTTGAAATCCTGTGGGACTTGTCCTTCTCGCCAGCATAGCTCTATTAGCTGGTGGATCTGTAGAGCGAGGGTGTCTTGCCCACTCCTGATCACCTCTATTGGAATCCCATCCTTACCTGGAGCCTTGCCAGATGCAAGCTCATTTATAGCACACTTAACTTCTTTTATAGTGGGAAGTGTGTCCAGGTGGTCAAGAGTTGGCAGGGCCTCTATGGCGTTGAGGGCATCATCCGCCAGCTTGGTCTCACTTGAGTAAAGCTCTAAATAGTGCTTGACCCATCTATCCATCTGCTGTTTCTTATCAGTGATGATTTCTCCAGTCAAGGTTTTCAGCGGTGCACTTCTTTTGATCATTGGACCACAGGCTTTCTTTATCCCTTCATACATGCTTCTGATGTTTCCCTTATCACTTGCGATTTGAATGGACTCACATAACTTGATCCAATAGTCATTCGCACACTGCCTGGCAGCCTTTTGTACATCCTTCCTCGCTTGCTTCAGCTCACTCAGAGTGTTACGCGTTGGTCTTTCCTTGTTTCTTAAGAGAGCTATCTTCTTTTTATCAATCAAGGGCTGCAGTATCTGGCTGTTTGCCGCAAACCAGTCCTGCCTCTTATGATCCACAGTGCCGTAAACCCCTACTGCTGTTTTATAAATAGTTTCCTTAAGTTTACTCCATTTATCATTTACTATACAATTTTCTGATGTATCATTGAAAGCGTCCTCAAGTTGCTGTTAAAATTCAAAGCACTTTCCAGGATCGTGAGTGTTAATAATATTAATCCTGGGGCTAGACTTGTGTTTAGCTGTGTAGATTCTCTTTGGTCTCAGTCTAACCCTTGCAACAACCAAAGAATGATCTGTATCACAGTCAGCACTGTGGTAACTTCGAGTTAATGATGTATGGTTCAGATGTTATCTCCGTGTGATAATGAAGTCCAGCTGATGCCAATGGCCGGATCTTGGATGTTTCCATGTGACCTTATGCATCTCTTTTGTTTTAAAAAAGGAGTTTGTAATACATAGGTCATTTCTAGTGCAATGCTCCAGCAGCCTTTGCCCATTATCATTCATGCGACCGATGTTGTATTTTCCAAGGCACACTGGCCATGAACTCGAGTCCTTGCCCACACGAGCATTGAAATCACCGAGCATATAAATGTAGTCGGATTTTGGAACTGCCTTGATCGCAGAGTCTAGCTGCTCATAGAACGTATCCTTCACATCATCAGAGGAAGTGAGTGTCGGTGCATATGCAGTGAGAATGGTGGCAAATCCACAAGAGGTTGCCAAGCGCAGTGATAATAATCTTTCATTACCTCCAGCTGGGATATCAATCATTCCCAGTAGCGAATTCTTCACTGCAAAGCCCACACCGTGTTGCCTTTTTTCTGCCTGCCCTCTTCCCTTCCAAAAAAAGGTGTAATTGTTTTCCCTGAGTGACCCTTCCTCAGCGAGGCGAGTCTCCTGCAGGCCAGCAATATCAATGTTAAGACGATTGAGTTCAGCATCAATCACAGCCGTTTTTCTCACATCATCAATATTTGTCAAGTCAGTGGAAAATCCTGGACACATGGTTCTCACGTTCCATATATATTAGTAGCGTTCATTTGAAACCCGTTCCAATGGCTTTATTACAGAAGCATGAAACATTAACAGGTGTGGTATAATTAAACGAAACATTCATTTTGAATGAATTATGCACCATGGGTTGGTCAGAAGAAGTCGCCGTAGGCATTCAGGCAAGCATTCCATTGCTTAGGTAGAATGCCGTCCGCAAAAATGGATTGTTGTTGCTCACTAAACCAAGTGTTTACCGCGTTAATTACGTCTGCATCTGTGTAAAATCGTTGCCCCTTAAGAGCTTTCTTTTAGGGGTCCGAACAAATGAAAATCACATGGTGACAAATCAGGACTATAGGCTGAATGTTGCAGAATTTTCCATTTTTTCCTTGCTAATCTTCTTCGCAATCTTTGCGACATGCGGACGAGCATTATCGTGCAACAAAATCACACCGCGAGAAAGCATGCCGGATCGTTTATTCTTGATGGCTTTTTGTAGCTTGTCTAGTGTTTGGAAGTACTGAGTAGAGTTGATGTTGACACCAGGTTCTTTAAAGTCGGTCAACAATAGCCCTTCATGATTTTTAAAAAAAAAAAATTGCGCTCAGCATAACCTTACCAGCGGAAACTTGTAACTTGAATTTTTTGGCTTTTGGTGATCCAGCATGCTTCCATTATATGCCCTCTCTTTTGCTGCTAGCTCAAAGTGGTGACACCATGATTCATCGCCTGCCACTATGCGGAAGAGAAATGCGTCAACCTCCACTCTGTAACGCAGCAAGTGGTTCAAAAACCATCTCATGCGTTCCTCTTTTTGGTGGTCGGTCAACATCCGCGGTACCCACTGTGAACACACCTTCCAATATTGAAGTTTCTTACGACCTTTTGAATTGTCACAATTAACACATCAAATTCTTTCGCTAGCGAACGTATGATTCAACAACGGTTCATCTGTACTGCTGCATCAATTTTGGCGATGGTTTTTTTCTGTTGCAACAATATGCGCTTGACCCGGCCGTCGAAAATCTGTCGTGAACTGACGTCCTTTCCGAAACATTCGTGCCCAGTCTGTCACTGTTGTCTTCGACACACATTTATTACCGTACACTGCCTGCATTCTTTGATGAATGTCCACTGGTCGACATCCTTCACATAAAAGAAACTGAATCACCGGTCTTTGAGCTTCTTTGGATGGATTTTGGATCATCCCGGCCATTTTCTCAACGGTCAGAAACAGAACCTATGCATCATGGAACGATAAGCACTTGCTCTTTTATTCATTAGTCAGTACTTATCACATGGCTTTGACACGATCATGCTCACGTACGCAATTACGCGCGGTGCGGCACGAACGGATTTCAAATGAACGCCCCTTATATATATATATATATATATATATATATATATATATATATATATATATATATATAGTGTGTGTGTGTGCGCGCGCATGTGTGTGTGTGTGTGTGTGTGTTTGTGTGTGTGTGTGTGTGTGTGTGTGTGTGTGTGTGTGTGTGTGTGTGTGAATTAGAGAACTTGATGACAACTGTCGAGATTGATGGAAAAGAACAAGGGGAAACCAGAGAAATAAATACCCGAATGGCTTCAATCAAACATGTGCCATGCCGGAAAGCGTGGGCGGTCATGACTCGCCATTTCACTCGATCACCAGTGTCGTGGATCAGCTCAGTGTTCCTGTCTCGTCCATGCCATGTGGCCAAGCCATCCAGGTATTTTCCTCTCGGTCTGCCTCTTGGTCTGTTCCCTTCAATCTTGCCAGTTGTCACCAAGTTCTCCAATCCATGTCTTCTCATAATATGTCCAAAAAAATTTGACTGTCTACGTCTAATTTCTCTAATCAGTTTACGATGTTCATTAGTCTCCTGTAGTACTTGGTCATTGGTTTTTCTGTCTGCCCATGGTATTCTTTGCATTTTCCTCAGAAACCACATTTCTGCAGCCATCAGATGTTTTTCAGCTTGACTGAACATTGACCAAGTTTCACATCCATACAAAAGAACAGGCTCTATGTATCCCCTCAACACTCTTTTTCTCGTTTCAATTGACATCTTTTTATTGGTCAGAATGTTTTTCATCTTGCTAAATGCTACTTTCGCCTTGGCGATTCTTGTTCTAATGTCTTCAAGGCATCTCCCATCAGATGTTATGACTGTTCCAAGATAATTGTACCGATTCACTTGTTGAAGAATATTTCCATTTACTGGTATATTACATTGTGGCACTTCTTCCTTCCTAGTGACGACTATAACTTGAGTCTTTTTACAATTTAATTCTAACCCCAGTTGCTCACTGTGTACAACAACCGCATCTACTAATTGTTGCAGGCCCTGCGCATTGTCTGCAATTAATACTGTATCATCTGCATATCTAATATTATAGATGTTTCGTCCTCCAATGCTGATTCCATTTATATCCTCTACATTTCTGAAAATATGTTCACTGTATAGGGAAAAAAGATCTGGAGACATCACACATCCCTGCCTAACACCTTATTGCAGCTTGTTGTTTCCAATATGTTTTTTTAAAAGTCTAATGTCTTTCCCATCAATTTGTAGATCTGCAAGCATATCCACCATGTTGACATGTCTAACTCTATCAAAAGCCTTTGTATATATATGTATATATATATATATATATATATATATATATATATATATATATATATATATATATATAAAATAGAATGTATGTCTGTCTGTCTGAATGTCCTTTATGCGTTCGTGAACTGTCCATCCGATTGAGATGAAATTTTCTACACGTCTTCTAATCATGCCCGTGCTGCCAACTGTCATAGTTTTTTTAGTGTACAAACATATTTTCTTATTATTATTTAATATTTAATTTACATTATAATGTATATATAGCGAGGGGACATAACTTCTAATAGAATTGCTATATATGTAAAATTGTTGCATATTTCTCAAATAGGTGGACCTTTTCGCTGCAGTTATCTAGAGGCATATGCGTTATAATCCTCCTCCTCTCCCCTCCTCCTCCTATCCTCCTCCTCCCCCTCTTCCTCCTCCTATTCCTCCATCCTCCTCCTCCTCCCTCTTCCTCCCTCCTCCTCCCTCCCCCCTCCTCGCTCTCCTCCTCCCTCCTTCTAATCCCTCCTCCTCCTCATCATCCCTCCTCCTCCCTCCTCCTCCGCTCTCCTCCTCCTCCCCCTCCTCCTCCTCCCCTCCTCCTCACCTCCTCCTTCTCCTCCTCCTCACCCCCCTCCTCCCTCCTCTCCTCCCTCTTCCTCCCTCCTCCTCCTCTCTCCTCCTCCTCCCTTCTCCCCATCTCCAACCTCTCCTCCCCCTCCCTCCTCCTCCTCCCTCCTCCTCCCTCCTCCTCCCTCCTCCTCCTCCCTCTACCTCCTCCCTATTCCTCCCTTCTCCTCCTCCCTCCTCCTCCGCCCTCCTCCTCCCTTCTCCTCCTCCCTCCTCCTCCCTCCTCTTCCTCCCTCCTCCTCCTCCCTCTCCTCCTCCTCCCGCTTCCTCCCTCCTCTTCCTCCCTCCTCATCCCTCCTCCTCCCCCCTCCTCCACCTCCATCCTCCTCCTCTTTTTTCTTCTTCTGCTGCTGCTGTCGCCGTTCCATTTACCCAAGTTAATTGTTGGGGGAAGATGTAAAGCTCTTTCAAGTGC
>OY992883.1:43774625-43789625 GCA_963921405.1 Cepaea hortensis
ACATACATACATACATACATACATACATACATAGATCCCCGCCAGACCCTGGGCGAAGCCGCGCCGGGCAGCTAGTAGTCAATAAAGCAAAGGTGTATATCCTTGTTTGCTTCTATAGCACGTTCAATAACTGTTCGCAGCATATGCACAGCATTTACTGTACCCTTTCCTTCTACAAACCCACATTGTTCTTCCCCTATTTCAGGTTGTATATTCTTCCTCACTCTTTGCGTGATAATTCTTAGCAAAATCTTTGTGATGTGACTCATTATACTAATTGTTCTATGTTGATCACATTCCAAGGTTCCTGATTTCTTTGGGATTGCAATAAATACAGAGTTACATAATTCAGGAGGTATATCTCCAGTATCATATAATGTGTTCAGCAGTCTGGTGACTTGCTCTGGTCCAAATTCTTCTAAAGCTTTAATCATTTCTGTTGTGATGTTATCTGCACCGGGGGCCTTGCCAGCTTTCATATGCTTAAGAACATTTCGAACCTCCATCTCCAAAATTGGCGGTCCTTCATTATTAAATCTAATATCATACTGTTCGTCTCTGTTGTCATCATAAAGGTGTTTCACATAATTTGTCCATACATGTAGAATCTGGTCTTGTTCTATTATGATTTTGCCATCTTTAGTTTTTAGACACCCTGTTGATGTACTTGTTCTTTTATTAGTAAGTTCCTGAATTCTTTTGTGCACTAATTTGGTATTTTGACTGTTGTGTTGGTTTTCAATTTCTAAGCACTTTTCCTCAAGCCATGATTCTTTTGCCTCCTTACATAATATTCTGACTTGTCTGTGAATTTCTTCATATTTGACAGAATTATTTTTGTTGAGTCTTCTTGTTTCCATGAGGTGTAAAATTTCTTCAGTCATCCATGTCTTACGACCCACCTTCTTTAATTTTGGAATAGTTGTTTCTGCAGCCACATTGATTGAATTCTTCAACGTTTCCCATTGATCATCTACATCCTGGAATAATATCTCTAGATCAGACAATATTTCAAATCTGTTCTGTACTTCTATGTTGAATTTGTTTTGTATTTCCTTGTCATTACTCAATGTACACAAATAATATTTAGTGTTTCCTGTTATATATTTGACTTTCTTCAACTTCATCCTCAATGTTCCTGTGAGTAGTCTGTGGTCACTATAACAATCAGCACTGGGAACTGTTTTTGCTACTGTTAGCGCGTTTCTAAATCTTCTGCTAATGAGAATGTAGTCAATCTGGTTTCTAATCCTGCTATCAGGACTCCTCCATGTAAATAATCTTCTAGGGTGTTGCTTAAACCAGGTGTTTCCTACAATCATTTCCTGTTCTTTTGCCCACTCCACGAGTCTGTATCCTCTTTCATTTCTCTTTCCTAAACCATAGTTTCCTACTGTGTATCTATCCCCTTGATTTCCTACTTTTGCATTGAAGTCCCCTATTATGATGTTTATTTATGAATTTTTACATTTCTTTAAGGCAGACTCTATGTCATTATAAAATTCTTCTACACTATCTTCACTTGATTCTCCTGTTGGGGCATATACTTGAATAATATTTATGCTAAAAGGTATGCCACTTAATTTAACTAGTAGAACTCTGTCCGACACGGCCCAATATCCTTGAACAGATTTTGATGTTTTCTGGTCCAAAATAATTGCCACTCCCCTATGACGATCTTCACCTCCAGAATAAATAATCTTGAAATCTTCTTCTATCTTGATGCCTGATCCTGTCCATCTCGTTTTGCACATACCTAAAATATTAATTTTTTCCCTTTCAATTTCTTGTTTTATGTTCTCTAATTTTTCGTCGTTGTTTAACGTCCTAACGTTCCATGTTGCTAATTTTAACGTCTCTGTCCTCGTCTTGCGATGATCAGTCTTTAAGCGAATCATGATATACTAGGCACTTTTAAAGAGGTAGTTTGCCGTTGCTTTCCTCTACGGCAGTGACAGTACTGGTCGGAGACCGCAGCCATTGACTCAAGAAGAGCTCTTCTGCCTGCCGTCGTGAAACTCGAGACCATGACCAGCAAATCTGTCGGCTGCCCTCAAAATTTCATCCACCACCTGCCATTTTTCTTTTGAAAAATTCCGATAAAAGTACACAAAATGAAATCACATAATCCACAGGAAAACACTATTCTCAGAAAATCCTTAGGAAATCACACGAATTCCAAAGGAAAACACTAAATAGCGTCCCCACGAAAAGTAACGCGTCATTTTGTCGCCATTGTACCGGAAACCCGAATGGCTTAGCCACGTTAAATGATCGAGACAAGAATGCGGAGCTGATCAACGACTCTGGTGATCGTAAGAAATGGCTAAACATGACCGTCCACGCTTATCGGCATGGCACATGATGGTGATGACCAGCTCGGTTAACGAAATGAAAATCGTAAACTGGTTACAGAAATTAGATGTGGAATCAAGATTTTGAGCACGCTTTGGGGAAAATAATCTTGGAAACGTTGTGACAACTGGGGCAAAAAAGTGATGGGAAAAGAGCAAGGAGATTAATACCTGGAGGCTTGGTGACATGGCATAAGCCAGACAAGGACACAGACTTGATTCAAGACTGGCGTTCTTGTGAGATAGCGAACCATGACCGTCAAGCTTATCGCCATGCAATAAGATGATGATGATGATGTTAATGATTTGTGTTAATAATACAGTAATAGTTGCTGTTTTCTTTACATTTTTGTCGTCGCCATTATCAGTGTTTAGGTTTTGTTCGTGATTTATTAATTCTTGAAGATCCTTCTCTAATTCAACCAACAAAACTATATCGTCTGCGAATCTGATGTTGCTTATTGATTGTCCCCAATGATGTTCCTGGTCTCTCCTACAAAATTATATCCTTCCAAATACCGAGCCTCGCCTTCTTGTGTAATAAAATAGTGCACATCTCAGACGATTGTGTTCCCCCCCCCCCCCCTTGTTATGGAATATTCCCACCCAACGGGCAGACATTCCAAGCCTCTGATGACAACGTTCTCACAGCAGACCACATTTTCGCTAATCGGTGGGCTGGCATTCCGAAGTCCAGCTCCTGAGAGCGATGCTTGCCATTGGTTTGTTAGCTCTCAAACATCGACCTGTCATTCTTGGCTCCTCCCCTCGGTTTGAAGATCGTGAGAAATCCGTTATTCGAGAACTAACTGAGAAAGGAAAACCGTTTGTGAGCGAAATCCCAAGTCAACATGGAAGCTTTTGTATGTATGATCCGGCCGTCTCAAACTAGCTTAGTGTGGCTATTAGATTCGTCTGCTCTCTTGTTCAAGCAGTGAAAAACACGGTGGGAGAGGAGGCGAAGCATCTGTGTAAGAAATAGAATCAGCACCCGAGAAAATGAGCAGACGCGTTACCGCGAATGAGGTAATTAATGAAATCAATCTGTGTGCAGACAGAACTGCTATTTAAACAGCTTCTAGCCACCGCGTGCCTGCACTTTTGACATTTTTCTGGAGGGAATTTAGCAGTAAATTAAAGTCTTGTGAGGACATAAGGTTCAATTACTGGACCAATGCAAAAACAGAGTCGCTCATTTGCATTGATAATATTCAAACCGCACGAGGTTGTACATTTCCATACCAGTAAGCGAGGATCTACTTGCTTCCGCTTAACACCGTTAAACGTCACAAAGATTGCATTATTCAAGAACTATAATTCCAGAATATTTTGATTTTAAGAGTTGTCGTTGCCTGCAGTTACCGTAAAGTGAGTTATCACCTCATGGATTTGACCGTACACAAGCGGACCGGATATGACATAGACAGCCTGCTCGGCAATGTGCCCAGCAAGGCTGTATGTCTGGACGATGCCAGGACGTGTGACCACCAGGTTGCCAACGATGGATGCGATAACACAGGTACCATGTATAAATGTTTATTGAAATGTGTGCATGTGAATAGTTTGATCTAACTTAGTGTACACAGCAAGAAAGGTGCCGGATATAACATATCAGCCGGTCTCCCTGGCCTGGGCGTTAACGTCTTTCTCCGTAATCCCGTATACTCTCGTGAGTAACGTAACCTGCGCGAGAATCGGCAGCGGTTCTCGCCGCGTTGGTAACATAGGGGTATATGAGCCGGTCGCTCAGAAAGCAATGGCAACCTACTGGGCGTAATCTTGGCTAGTACATCAACAGCAGCTGAAAATGCTGATGTTGACTGCAACGTCCTGTAATGGATATGCAAAAAAAATAATAATAATAATAATAACATATCATGACAAATTCGGTATGTTAAGATCCTACAGAGTCACGAATACAAAAGAGGAGACACTGCTCCCTGTAACTGTGGAACTGATGCAATGACAGCTAAACATATGCTGCAGGGGTGCCCAACATATGTAGAACAGAGAAAACTAATTTTATTTCATTTGAAGACAAACTCTATGAAGATTTCAACAAGCTCAAGTTGACTGCTTCTTGCTTTTGATGTATTCACACTGACGTATGAAGGTGAACGAAGAAGAGGAAGAAGAAAGCAAACTCTACATACTAGGACTACCAATGCCAACTTTCTCATCTCATCATGTTCCTCTTGTACCTTGTGGTGTCGAGGTGAAGTATAAACATCGTGAGAGTGCCCGATTATGGGCTTCATGTATCGATATTCCCATGAACTCTGCTATTCCCTCCGTCCAACGTTTACGTGGTCGGCCTCTTCCTCTGTTTCCATCTGGTCTGTACATTATTGCTTGTTGTGGTATGCTGTTGAATGGTAGCCTACTTGCATGGCCAAACCATTTGACTTGCTGCTTTCTAATAAAATCTAGTGCTGTTATAGTCCTGATTTTTTTTCATTTCTGATCTTATCTCTTCTTGATTTTAAAGAGAGTGATAGAAGGGCAGAATGTTAGACGGGCCTGCGTGCCCAATTCTTAACCCTTTGAAAATAAAGTTTGTTCGTTCGTTCGTTCGTTTGATACGTAGAGTATTCTTCTTAGGAATCTCATTTCTGTTGTCGTGATTTTTCTTTTCTATTTTTCTGTCATTGTCCAGGTTTGGCATTGGTAGCATAAAGTTGGTAGGAAGAGTGTGTTGTAAAGTGCTTTCTTAGTAGTTACTGATACATGTTTGTTCTTTAGTATTGGTGCCATTTGTCCAATGAGTTGGGTTGCCTTATTGCATCTATTTTCGATCTCGTCTTCTGATCTGCCATTTGATGATATTATACTTCCTAGGTACTTGAAGCTCTTTACTTGTTTCAAAGGATGTTCGTTTAGTATCTGCCATCTTTATTGGGTGTTATATGTTGTTTATATTCGTTGTTTCTCTTCGGCCTCTCAGCCTACCTTAGTTATCATAACTGAATTCTTGGTCTATATGGTACGTGGCCGCACGTAGTTCTGATTTTGTCTTGTTTTCGTTCGTACTGTTTTTGTCATTTCGCGTGTATGTGTGTGCGCGCGCATGCGTGCATGTGCAACACCTGTGTTCATAAATCATAACAGTTGTAAACCAGTTAACCCTGTTTAAACATGTATATTTCTGTAATAAATAAATTGCGCTTGTAAAGTTTGGTAAAGTAGTCGGTGATTTTAGAATTATATGCATACTTATCATTTACATGTTAGCCGTTTGAAGCAGCAATTAATATTTAACAGACCGAATCATTTGTAGTTTCAAGTAGCTAATAATAAACTTATTATAAACTAAGAATTACATTTGAACGTTAATCTGAATACTTAGCAGTTTTGCCTCCTCTCCTTCGTTCACCTGTACGACGCGATTGTCACACACCTAGTTATGTAAGTTAATTGATTCAGTGCCAAAGGATAATACATCGCCAAATGTGATCTCCCATTTGGACAGAAGGAAGATATAGCCATACTAGTGTTTACCGTGTTATTTGTTTTATTCCGTGGTATCCTCCGCAATTTGAGTGCTCAGTGAACGGAAGTTTACACTATAATACTTGTTCAATTGATTATGTATGTTTGTTCGAAACCTACTTTTTGTTTGGCTCTAAATCAGTTAATGGCGTCTCAGACTTCGGCATGCATTGGTGAAGTTTTGCCTCCTCTAGACAGATAACACCTAAGGTAACGGGTTGTATCTAGCCGTTAGTTGATATTTCTTTTCCAAACAATTCATCTAGGGCAGCGAACGTATCAGTATGGCCCTTTGCTATTTCAAACTGCTCTTAGATTTTTACAATGCACAACTTGCATACGAGACCTCCTGTTTTTGGCCCTTGTCTGAGACGACTAGGTATCCGATCGTATTACCCAAGAGATAGGGGGATGGGGGGGGGGCGTGTGTTATCAATATATACCAGTGGTTATTGAAACAATTTCTCAACCCTATGCTAAAGTAGAACCCGGTCCATTCTGAGATTGAGTAGGACACCCGGACATCTCAGCCGGGGGGAAACCCCCATATTTAAGCGTTTTCAGTGTCCCTTACGCGGCGAATGAGTTACGGACGTAGATCGTAATCTCGCATTCTGCATTTCAAACACAGCTGCTGGCGATATGGCAGCAGACCGCCTGGCGTTGGTTTTTTACGAAATGGTATGGGTGTGAGTCGTTCAGAAAGCAATGACAAACTACTGAACGTAAAATTACTAAGAGATCACAAACAGCCGAAACATTCTTGAGTATATGCAAATAACTTTAACTCCTTTGAGCTTACAGTTTCTTCTTATTCCTGTGAGGCTCAGTTTGTCCTCTGGGATATATCACTGTTTCTTGCAGTCATTTTGGATTTATTCGCCTTCACGGGAAAGAATTAGAAATGAGAAAACAAGTTTTAGTTGCATTTCATTTACACGACGTCGCAGTCAACCCCAGAATTTGTTTTTACGTTTTTACAACGATATACAAACCATGTTTACGATCAGTAGTTTGCCACTTTTTTTCTGAACGACCGAGGCTTATACCGTTGTATAAAAAGCAATACATTCAGTCTGCTTCCAGGTCGCCTGCAGCTGTGATTCGAAAGTGGTATGCTTGATTACCACTCGCGTTGGTAACCTAGTCACCACAGCACCGATCTAGGTGACAGAAACATTGTCAGCAATGGGTAGACCTGAATTATAATCTGTCATCTCTAAATAGGGCGAGGTGATAGAATGGTGGTAGCGTAGGGGGACGGGTGGGGGGGGGGGGGGAGAGGGAGGCTGTTTGCCAAGACAGTGTTCTGGGTTTCATCCCCAACAGAGACAGCATTACATTCTGTCCGACCGGTGTCGTTTTAAGACTCGACGCAGCCTCGTAAATGTGGGCACGAGACAGTTTTTAGAATTTTCTGGGAATTGTCTGAGAAGGACAAGTGAAGAGTAAGGGCACTAGCCACTCTATTGCATATGTCGTGACCTAGGATATGTTAAGACTTACCATCCCAATGGCAGTATCTGATCCGAGATGACTTTCTTACCACCTGTAAACGATGACATCGCCTAAGTGAAGAAACGCGTGAAACTAGGCACACCGCAGCCTAGACACCCTAGAACAAGGTATCGTTATTGACTAACCTAACCAGGTCTGCCGTCCGCCATAAAGTATAACTTTCGAATAGGCACAAATACCCAACATTTTATGCCATTAAATGTGTCAACAATTAGTTTTAAACATGTCAAAACTTTCTAGCTAATTTTATGTCTTTTTCTTCTCGTTACCGTTCTCCCTGGCGAAGGGTTTAACGACGCTGTTCGTAATCTCGTTTACTCTAGTAAGAAACACAGCTGCCCGAGATTTGGCAGCGGTACACGTCGCTTTGGTTACTTACGGAGGTATGTGAGCCGGTCGTTCAGAAAGCAATGGCAAACTACTGAACTTGCCAAGACATCAACAGCTGAGAAATGTTGGTGTTGACTGCAATGTCCTGTAAAGGATATGTGGAAAAAAAATTATTTTCATTATAATTATCAGCAACAGTATAGTCACATGACTCATTAAACTAATTATGCGAAATCCTCCACAGTCCGTTGTGCCAGATTTCTTTACTAGCGCTAAAACAATAGATTTCAAGAGATAATTAAATACTGTTGTAGATGTTATTCAACAATTTTGTTGCCCCTGATTTTCCTCTCATCGCGGGTTGTTTGCATCATCAACTTCTGTTTTCAGTATTGGTGGTCCTTCACATTAATAGTTTTCTGATCCCCCATAATCATCATGTGCATCTCATATATATTCTGTACATATTTCAATTACCTTTTCTTTGTCTATTAATATGTCACCTTCTTTTGTTTTCGGACTACTTACTGTATGCTTTCTAATGCCTGGTAATTATGGTATCTTCTTGTACCTAGATTGTGTGTCTTCTTGTTGTTCCTCAATATCATTGCAACAATATGGGCACGCTGCGAGAGTGCAAGAGAATCACAGCAATTCATAATAGTGATAGACAAGCAGCACCTACGGCTTGCACTCACCGCTTAGATAGCCTACATCCTAGGGACGGAGCTAAGTCATCATCAGATCTCAATTCTTCAAGTATACAAGAATAGGGACCTCAAATCGATGGGGTTCTAACAATAGCAACAAACGTAACCACCAGCTTCTTGGAAAAACTACGGCGACCCATAGATAATTGCAACAACAACAGTAGTCCATAGACTTACAACAGTAGCAGCAGTCCATAGAGTGCTGTAACAACGACAGCAATCCATAACTTGTTGTAAATATAACAGCAACATTGTTACAAAAACAAAAGAAGCCCATAGATTGTTTCAAGAACACCAACAGTCCATAGATTTTGCAACATCTACTGCAGTCAATAAACTGTACAACAACAACAACAGCAGTCCTCAGATTGTTACAGTGACAAAAGCAGCCCATAGATTGCTACAATATTAGTCTATTATTTGTTACAACAACAGCAACAGTCCATATATTTTTACAACATCAGTCCAAAGATGTTTACAACAACAGCAACCTATAGATTGTTATACCAACAGCAGCAACAAGAACAACCCACACATGTTTGTAGCAACATAAGTAACCCATGGGTTACTGTAATAGCTACAACAACAACGGTAACACAAAGATTTTTATTTTAACAACAACAGCAACTCATAGGTTGTTGTAAAAAAATGCAACCTAAACATGTATACAATCCATGCACAATCTATCTGAATACTTACTGTCCCTGTTTCGCATGTATACAACAGGTCGCTAAAAAAAAAAAAAACATACAACAGTATACATACAACAAACAACAAGTATACAACAGGGTAGACACTAAGCGCTTTAACATCCTTGTTCTCACTGCTCTGTATCGAAGGTGTTATGGACGCAATTCGTAATCCCGCATACCGCGTTCGAAACACACCTGCGGGAGATTTGGCAGCATACCGCATTGCGTTGCTATTTATAAAATGTTATGTGTGCTGGTCGTTCAGAATGCAATGACAAACTACTGAGCGTAAACATACTAAGAAATTACTAACAGCCAAATATATATTGTGGTTGACTGCGACGTCCTGTAAAGGATATGTAACTAACTTTTTTTTTTCTCACTGCAATTGAGTTATATTGAATTATTGACATTATGGCGTTTTTCTAACGGAGCTTTATAAGTTTTGATTGTCCTTCTACCCGGTGTACGCAATTTTCTTGGGGCTGGGAGGTAAAGTAGTAAATGCAGTTACCTATCAACCCAGTCGCCGTGGGTGTGAACCACAGTCGGGTCATAGTTGAATGTATCCCTACCAATCGTATACATTGAGCAGCAGGGTGCTTGGGAAGTAATAGCCACCGGTGTCATCGCGGCCATATTACCCCACGTGAACCGTTCAACCAATTAACATTGAGCCTAACTAGGTGCCCTCAAACCTTGCCTGCCGACCCGATGGTCAGGTATTCAAATTCCCCCTAAGGATAATGTTTTTTTTTTTACATTGACTTGGTCTCTGAGACCGTCTAACACAGTGTTTCCCAACCTTTTTTGTGCCATGCCCCACTTAAGCCTTTCTAAAATTCATATTGCCCCCCTCCCCCGCTCCACGCCCCCCCCCCTCAACATATACATTATTTTTAATATTCAAAAATTGAAATGTTCACTAAAGAAACTTGAATGATAGGTTTTAGGAAGAAATCACTAGGTAATTATTGAGCAAACACAGTAAGTAAATTTTCAAAACATATAATGGAGAAATAAAATTCAAGTACAAAATAATTTTAATGAAAGATTTTTCTATATTATTTTAATTATTAGTAATTATTTATTATTTAAATTTAGTGAGATCCTTGCGCTTGATGCTTGCTGCAAAGAGATCTTATGTCAGGTTCCAATTTAGTAACTTCAGTCTCAAGTCTCCCCGTTTTGTTATATTCAGCCGATTTCTTCCATTTTCGAATTGCCCCCCTTAACAGTCAAATTGCCCCCCTGTGGGGCGTGGGCCCCACGTTGGGAAACACTGGTCTAACATGTTAAAAGTTAGATTCATATCCTTTACAGGACGTTGCAGTCAACACCAGCATTATTTTCTGTTGTGATCTCTTAACAAGTTTACGTTCAGTAGTTTGCCATTGCTTTATGAACGACCGGCACAATACCATTTCGTAAAAAACCAACGCAATGCGGTCTGCTACCAAATCACCCGCAGCTGTGTTTCGGACGCGGGTATGCAGGATTACAATACACTCAATACGCCACTTCAATTCTACCATAATTTCTACCCCTTTCAACCTCAGAAGAGACGTTATATTAGGGTCCATCGCCTGGTTCAGATTAATAATCCTGTGACCGAGTCAACCACAGTTCGGATATTAATTTGAAGGTGATTGTTGTCCAATCGTGTTTCGTAAGCCTAGGGGCTTATAAAAGGTCCTTTAAATTTACTACGTACAAATTTAAATGGGCTTGACTTAACGTAATTTATTGCGTGGCTGCACACAGGTCTGTGTGTCTACCTGCCTGCCAGCCTGTCTCTCTGCCTCATTACTTGTCCATCTGCATATATTATCTAATATTCCGCATCACCATTAACTGATTCAGTGCCGAGGGATAATATATCGCCATATTTGAACAGAGGGGCGAAATATCGTCACACTAAGGCCATTGTGTTATTTGTTTTGTGTTATGGTATCTTCCGCAATTTCAATGCTCATTAAACGGAAATTTATATTATAGTATTTGGTCTCTTGATTGTGTACCATGTTTGGTCCAAACTTACTTTTTGTTTGGCATCGAATTAGTTAAGTTCTTGCAAAGTTCCACTCCTTCGATTTCACCCGCCAAGCTCCCATGATGCTTTCTGTTTCAATTTCTTTCTTGTATGCCATTTGTATGTCAGTTTCCGAAAGACAAAGAAGGACCATTCCAGGAAAATGAAAATCTCATGGTCCTCGTTGTCACCTGTCAGTTGTGACCTTTCAGAAACTAAATGAACCCCGAGCAACTTATCTGTATTTGTCACTCCCTGGACTCGGCGAGTCAAGATTAAAATGTGAGAAATGCAGCCTTGTTCAGCCTTGTCTGTTATTGTTATTTGATGAAAGCAAAGAGCTGGGGGAGTATGACGATTTGGGTAAATAGTCAAAGGCCGCCTCCGTTATGTGGAGCGATGAAATTAACTAGGGCTGACTTTGTTAATTTGGACAAGAATCTAACTGTCATTACGCACAGAATTTGCTTAGTTTTAATTGGGGTTTCAGAAACGCTAAGTCACTAAACCTGTAGTGCTTGACTCGATGTTGTTCATGCTCCGCTGTTTATATTATTTTTTCAGATTGTGTTTGAAATATATAAAAATTACGTGTTTAAAATGTGATAAGTGAGATAAGATATTGCCAGATCTGATAGACCAAATAACATTTATGTTTTGTTAAAAGTACACACATCATCATCATCATCATCATCATCATCATCATCATCATCATCATCATCATCATCATCATCATCTTCTTCTTCTTCTTCTTCTTCTGATGATGATGATGATGATGATGATGATGATGATGATGATGATGATGATGATGATGATGATGATGATGATGATGATGATGATGATGATGATGATGATGATGATGATGGCGAGGGACACTGGTAATAAGGAAAGCTAACCCACACGCAAAAGTCAGTCCAGCGCACTAAAAGAAGAAGCACGTGTTTAGACTAAGCTTGAGTTCAAAAGGAGTGAACATTAAAAAAATAAAGTTTCTTTCCGACCCGGGTGTCTCCTGGTTCGACCCCGCCCCATAAGAATCGACAACAGACCATATCAATAGTTGTCTCTTAATTGTCCTGGAGGGAAAGGCGACAATGAAGGGAACTGACTACCCCACCTCATATATGTTAGCCTAGTATATGTGAATGCCTACTACTTCACATTCAAACATCAGTATATGTCACGGGAATCCTTTTACCTTTTGTCTCTACGCCTCGGTAGTGGAAAAAAGGGCGGGGAGTTTCTCTTGTCCAACAATATACAAACCATAACGTTATAGAAAGAAGACAGATAGAGAAAAGACTATTTGATGCTGATTGTATTTGACTCCATTACTGGTCGGCTCGGCATCTTGTTTGATGTGTCGGCATCAAGAATGTTTATAACACCGTGTTGATGAAGTCCCGGTTCATCAAACATATACCCATTGGGGAGTTGGGGTGTGCGAAGGTGTACCAAGAAATTGTCCACACGTTCGACGATGTTTGAATAGGGCCCAATGACCTTTCCCCGAGGTTGGCCCAGCTTCAAGTTACACCAACTTTGCTGTGGATGTTGTTGTGGTGGGATCTCTGGTGGCGTAGGCTGTACTAGTTGTCAAAGTTTGGAAAGTTCAAGCGGTACGGCTAGTGAATTAACTACTTGAATATTTATTTAGTGCGCATTATGATTGTTTAGTCTGGACATAACCAATGGGAAGACAAGAGAAGAGATAGAATAGAGGAAAAGGGAAGTGAAGATAAAGAGACGAGAAGAGGAAGAGAAGGGAAGTGAAGAAGAAGAGATGAGAGAAAATGAAAGAGGCAGACAGACAGGCAGACAGACATGCGGCGGTGGTAGCCCAATATTTTATACACCAATTGCCCAGTAAATCACACTTCTTCTTCTTCTTCTTCAGCGTTCCGAGCCATTGAGGTTCTTTGCTCACACACAGCCAAAAAATGCTGGGATTGACTGCAAAGTCCCGTAAAGGGCATGCAACTAATGGTCGATGTTGTTAATAGCAGGCCGGCCGTCTTTACTTCTTGGAACACTTATTAGTATCCATTTTATTTTTGGTTGGCTTGGGAGCCCAGGTCAATGCTTGGTATATATACAAATGGGACACACACGAGGGCTACAACCAAAAAATCAAAACAGATATGTTGACATCATGGGGAGCCTTTGTGTTGTTGTTGTTGTTGTTGTTGTTGTTGTTGTTGTTGTTGCAGAGTATGTCACTTTCTTCTTTGTGATATTTAGTATATTTAGTTAGTTGCATATCATTTACACGACGTCGCAGTCAACCCCAACCTTTTTTTTTTTGGTTTCAGTCTGTTGTGATTTCTTGGCAAGTTTACGTTTAATAGTTTGCCGTTGCTTTCTGAACGACCAGCACACATACCATTGTATGGAAGCCAACAAAAGGCGGTATGCTTCCACATCTCCCGCATCTGTGTTTGGAACGCGGTATTCGGGATTGCGAATTGCGTTTGTAACGCATTCGCCGCAGCGTCGGGTGTATATTTCAGTATGATAGACCTGACGAATAAAGACATCTTTAGAAGAGGTGTCACGTTGGCCGTGCGTCGACGTACTCGTGAACCTTCAGCTAGACGTGCTGGTTACATAGAGACGGGAGGTACGAACCCCGGCGTGGCCAGTATAATTTCAAATGTGATATTATCTAGTCTGTCCTGCAATCTCTGTCATCTACTTCTATGAGTGCCAACTAATTCCCTTTTCCATTAATTTGCATGCTGTGCTTGTTGTTTTCCCTCACGATCTCAACATATCCGATGCGGTTTATTGTACATTACCGTATTCTGCTACAGACAACTCCCGTAGCAGGAAACTGCCATGGGTATGTGAAGTGCTAAGACCAGCTATATTTTTGCAGGCCTGAGTGCACGGAAGAAAAGGTAGTCTTTCTACTCTTCCCATAGCGAAGGACGAGAGTTGGAATCGAACCCTTTTTCTATCGTGCTCGTATCATTGTCAGTGCTGCACCAACACACCCGCTATAGACACTAATTTGTATATCGCAGTTGGCAAACTATTGAACATAACATTGACTAGTAAATCACAGTTAGTAAATGCTATGGTTGAAGAAAGAAATACCACAATGTAATATACAGCTTAATGAGAATATTCGTACACAAATGAATCGATACAACTCTCTCGGAACAGTCATCATAACTTATGGAAGATGCCTTGAAGAGATTAGAACAAGAATTGCATGGCGAAGGTAGCCTTTTGCAAAATGGAAAACATACTAACCAAAAAAAAAGATGCAACGAGAAAAAGAGTGTTGACGTGCTACATAGAACCTGTGCTTTTGTATGGATGTGAAGCGTGGACAGTGAACAGACAAGCTGAAAAACACATAATGTCTGTGGAGATGTTGTTTCTGAGGAAAATGCAAAGAATACCATGGACAGGTAGAAAACCAAATGACCAAGTCCTACAAGAAACAAATTAAAGCCGTCAACTGATTAGAGAAATTATACGTTGACAGTCAGAATTGTGTGGACACATTATTTGATTTGAGAGCTCGGTGACAACTGGCAAGATTGAGGGGGAAGAGAAGAAGGGGAAGGTAGAGAAGAAATACCTGGATGGCTTGGTCACGTGGTATGGTCGTCAGAAGAACACAGAGCTGATTCACGACTCTGGTAAGATGTTGAAACAGGATCGCCCACGCTTATCGGCATGGCACATGATAATGGTTATGATGATGATGATGATGATGATGATGATGATGATGATGATGATGATGATGATGATGATGATGATGATGATGATGATGATGATGATGATGATGATGATGATTGCAACGTCCGCTGAAGGACACGCAACTAATATTCAGCGAAATAGTTGTTGCTGTGAGGTGAGGC
>OY992883.1:43792125-43842125 GCA_963921405.1 Cepaea hortensis
AGAAGAAGAAGAAGAAGAAGGGCAACTGAAAGGAATTCGAGAAAAGAGAACTGATGCATCACGCAAGAAGACAAATATTCTTCAGGATACAATGGTTTGTTCTGTGCAGGACTCTGCTCCTATAACTTCTTCTTCTTCTTCTTCTTCTTCTTCTTCTTCTTCTTCTTCTTCTTCTTCTTCTTCTTCTTCTTCTTCTTCTTCTTCTTCTTCTTCTTCTTCTTCTTCTTCTTCAGCGTTCCGAGCCATTGAGGTTCTTTGCTGCAGATACAATCCGTCTCCATTCGTCTCTCTGGTAGACTTTCTCTTGATTCCAAGTGCTTGTAGGTCTGTATATATATTATCTCTCCACCGTCTTCTTGGTCTATCTCGGGGTCTACGGTCATTTATTTCCTGAGTGTAAGCGAGTTTTGTTTCCCTATTATCTTCCATTCTTTCTATATGCCCCAGCCATTGTAGTCTATTAGCCTTCATGATACCAGTGATTAGCGGGGACTTAACAGATCATAAATGTCTTTGCTACTTCTTCTTTTCCACTCTCCACTTTGTGTATCCCTAATGGGTCCAAAGATGCGTCTTAAAACTTTGTTCTCAAAGGTTTGTAGCAAGGCTTCGTCTCCTTTCGTTGTACTCCAGGTTTCAGAGCCATACAGTACAACTGGTCTGATTAGTGTTTTGTATATTGTGATTTTGGTGTTACGAGATAGCGCCTTTGATTTTAGTAGATGTTGTAGTGCATAGTATATCTTATTTCCAGAATTGATTCTAGTTTGTATTTCTTCCCTTATGATGTTGGAGCAGTTGAAGATTGTACCCAGGTATTTGTATGTTTCCGTTCTTTTAAAGGTCATATTATCTATTTGTATGTGGCCAGAGTTTTTAGCCATTCCGTCTCTTGAAATTACCATATATTCTGTCTTATCTTGGTTGATAACCATCCCCATCTGTTGGGCTTTTTCCTATAACAGTCTTTCTAAATGTCTCTCTATTTTGACAGCTGTAATCAACATACAGCTGAAAGATGCTGGTGTTGACAGCGATGTCCTGTAAAGGATATGCAAAAAAAAAAAAAAAAAAAGTTTACTTGGCATCTATAAAGAGATTAGTCTTCAGGGTCTTTCTTTCTTGGCAGTACCATCGTTTAATCGAGATTTATTCCAGCGACACACTAAAGGAAGAACTGGATACCATTAACCACAGCCTGCAATCTAATGGATATCCCGCCGGCTTTATCAAGCGTCACTGCCATCTACCATAAACCTTCCCCCACAGAATCATCAATCCCCAAATTTCAAGTGTTTCTTCAGCTAACCTTTAGAAGGGAAGATATAATAAAACGAATACACTATTGACTTAAAGCAGCAGTAAACCAAACAATATTTGCTGCTGAACCAATGACCAGGTATAAAACCACCCCGATGCCTAGTCTATCTGCTAAAGTACACCAAATAGAACTGTATTTAATTTAACAATTCTAGTGCCAGTGCCGATCACCTTACATATGTAGAACGGAAAGACAATTAACGTATCTAACAACCAAACACATACCAATGAGGGTGGAACAGAGAGTTAATCAGTCTATAAATAATGTTCCAAATTCGAACAATTTTAGTGGCTATGTGTTTTAAGTATCTCAGCCAAAGAATAATGTATTAATTTCATATGACACATAACTCTGCAGTATGAATCTGGCGAAATGCAGCAGATTATGCCAGGCAATAAATCGTGAAATATATTGTTTGTGACTTCTGTGTTTAAATTCGCAAAGGGGATGTATTGTTGTAAGTACCAAAGCAATGGTCGGTGGCCATAGCCTCTGTCTCAAGAGATAGGCTGTCTACCGTAGCGAACTTGAGACAACAACCAACAAATATCTGTCTCATAAACTCACAACAATATTTTCCTATAGTAAATTTGAATAACGAAGACACAAACAATAGATTGCATGATTTATTGCCTGGTATATTTCGCTGCAATCGTCAGGTACATACTGCAGACATCGCAAAACATAAACTAAAGCAAGAAGATAAATCTTTCAAGCTGAAATATACAACACACGCATTCACACAGTAATTTGAATTGTCTAGGGAACCAGCGGGGAAAGAAGACCCTGTTGAGCTTGACTCTAGTCAGACTTTGTGAAGGCACATGAAGGGTGTAGCATAGGTGGGAGTAGAAGCGGAATTGATAAACCACTACTTTTATCATTTCTTTACTTATTCAGTCAATTTGGAGATTTGCTCGCAGCAACAGGCGAGCAATATCTCCGGCAGGCCGATTCTCGCTTGTCTCGGGATCCGCACTGAAGACAGTGTCAGGCGGGGAGTCTGACGGTAGTACACGCTTTTATAGGTCCAACACTTACGATGACAGATGTACATGCTCATACCGGTCCAGACACTTGGTATAAGGCACTCAGCTGAGGGATATGGCTGAACGTCTCTAAGTCAAATCCCTTGAATGTGAGGGCCTGGCCGCTACCCACCTCCTGCTCTTGGAGGTTTGATGCTGAGCCGCCAGCGTCTGCAGCCTAACTTGTTCCAAACGTACTGGTTATCCTTTCCTCTGGAGGTAACAAGGCAAGGGCGAGAGAGGGATCATGCTGCATGGGCAACACATGTTCTTTGGTTTAATTCCCAGGCATTGTGCTTTGGAATTCTAGCTCTAGTTCCAATTCACATACTTCCGTCTGCAAAGACGGCAAGGTGCCACTTACTACCACGGTTATTTTACACTGACCATCACTTGTTTTTGTTTTCACAAAGTTAGTTTTTTTTTTTTTTTTTTTTTAAATTTAAATTATCTGACTGCTGTTCTTAAACTCAATCCGCCACTTGCAAACATTATTACAGTTAATAATAATAATAACAGTGATGACAGCAGTAATAATAACAACAATAAACGCTATAATTATAATCATAACCACTATCATCATCATCATCATCATCATCATCATCATCATCATCATCATTTTCATACAATTGAGAATAAAGAAAGCAGGAGAGAAGGGAGTAGAAATTATGGTTTCATTTCATTATTATTTTCTTTTTTTTTTTTCATTGTGATATTTGTGTGTGTGTGTGTGTGAGAGTGCGCGCGCGCGCGCGTGTGTATGTGCGAACATTTTTAAACTGTGTACGAGTTTGATTGGTTCTGTATTCAATTAAAGACTTTTTAGCCGAGAGTGAATTGTAAAGTTGATGATTATGTTTCTGTAAAATTGACTGTTTATTGTTTTATTATGATTATTATTATTATTATTATTATTATTATTATTATTATTATTATTATTATTATTATTGTTATTATTATTATTATTATTATTATTATTATTATTATTATTATTATTATATTCGTGCAATATATTGACCTGCTCCCTGGCCGAGGAGTTAGCAGCTTTCTCCTTTAACCCCGAATACTCTCGTGGTTGACGTGAGCGCACGAGAATTAGAAGTGGTTCGAGTCGCGTCAGTGACTTATGAGAGTATGGAGCCGGTCGCTCAGAAAGTCGTGGCGTGCTGATGAGCGTAATCTAGCCTAGGAATCAACATACAGCTGAAAGATGATGGTGTTGACCGAAATATCCTGAAACAGGATGGAAACGCGGGGGAAAAAAATATTGTTTGTGTCTTCGTTATTTAGAATCACTAATGGGTAAACAATATTTTGTATTATTATTATTATTATTGTTATTATTATTATTATTATTATTATTATTATTATTATTATTATTATTATTATTATTATTATTATTTGTTGCGAAGAATGAATCAATCGAACGCCTTATTACATCGACAGGTTTTTGCTAAATGCTTCACCAATTAGATTTTAACGATTGTTACCAGTTTGGATGGAGATATTAGATGTCTTTAAGGGATAATGTGATGGCCTTTTAGGCAAACTCCCGCTTCCTATTAATTTAAATGTTCCATCCTCTGCGAGCTAACAGGCTTAACCCGTATTTAAAGAAGCTAGGAAAACAGGATAAGAGGGGAAACTGGATACCAAAGTGTCCCTGATCCCTCGCGTCTGTCTCTTTGTCGTTTGTGCCCATGTAATGAATTATTCAAGCTGTGGGCTTGAAACAACTTGTCAAGGGTCACGTGACCATGTGAAGACAAGCATTTGTCGGTGTTAACTGCCCGACAATTGTAGATTTTGTCATTGATGTCCCCCTAATTTCCCGCATATGTCGATGATGTAGTCTAAACTGTATTTTGCGTCAATCATGTAGTCTGAACTGTTTATTGTTTCGATGTTTGTAGCAACTAACACTTTTGTCTGTGTCGATGTTTGTAGCAAATGACGTTTCTTGTGTCGTTGTTTGTAGCAATTAACTGATGCTTGTGTCGATGTTGTAGCGCCTTCCATCATTGTATTTTTGCTCCAGTGATAGTTACAGTTAGTTGCGTGACATTTTACATCCAACATTTATTGAATTTTGTTAGTTATTAGGCAATGTTAACGTTCAGTAGTTTTTCAATGCTTTCTGAACGGTCAATTATCACAAAATCGGAATCAACCCAATACTCTCGAACACTCGGCCCGGCATGTGCGAGAATTGTGAAGAGGCTTTCCATAACCCCTAGGCCAAAGACGCCTTCAATGACACCGTTTTTTTTTTTTTTTGCTGTGTATTTTATCGCGGTGTTCATTAGAAGCCGCGGCAACGCAGTGATTAGATCGCTTGCCTGCCGGCCCGTCGCTCATATAGTCGATTCTCAATGGAGAATATCTGTGTATAAAGTGACCCGGGCTATCCTTGCCCACACAGCCTAAAATGTGTACCATGAAGCATCATATAAAGTAAAGGCTGTCGGTGTGATACAGACCGTATCACACATCGAGCAGGATTGGCCTAACAATATGAGACATGCACCATAAGCTCAGTACGTCTCAAAGCGTGTATAGGACACTTTACTTTGTTTACATATACCCAGAAAGCCTCAAAGTGTGTTAAGGTCACTTTACTATGTTTATAACACACCCAGAAAGCCTCAAATGGTGTAAAGATCACTTTACTCTGTCTATAACACACACCAAAAAGCCTTAATACGTATAAAGGTCACGTTCCTCGGTTTACCACACACCCAGAAAGCCTTAAGGCGTGTAATTGGCACCTTACTCTGTTTACCACACACCTAGAACTCATTAAGGCGTGGAATGGGCACTTTGTTTACCACACACCCAAAAACCCTCAAGGCGTGTAAAAGGCACGTTACTCTGTTTACTACACACCCAGAACGCATTAGGGCGTGGAATGGGCACTTTACTCTGTTTACCACACACCCAAAAACCCTCAAGGCGTGTAAAGGGCACGTTACTCTGTTTACTACACACCTGTAAGCCGCAAGGCGTGTAATGGGCACTTTACTCTGTTTACCACACACCCAAAAAGCCGCAAGCCGTGTAATGGGCACTTTACTCTGTTTACCATACACCCAGAAAGCCCCAAGCTTATTTTATTATACTGATAATTGTCTATTTTGTAGTTGCTATCATGATAATTTTGTGTATTGTGTGGTTACTATATTGATAATTGTCTTTTTCGTCGTTGTTATGGTGTTAATTGCCTATTTTGTCGTTGTTATAGTGGTACATAGTGATATCGTGATAATTGTAAATTGTGTTGTCGTTATAGTCTATCATGTCGCTGTTATGGTGATTATTGTATGTTATATTGTTGTTATTGTGACTAGTATTGTTACTAAAGTGATAGCTGTGTATGTTATTGTTAATATACTGACAACTGTCTATGTTGGTGTTAAGTCGCACCTTGCCGTCTTGACAAACGATAGTTTGTTACATTGTGCTTCAATTTTCATAGCACAACGCCTATGCTGGATTGTAGAGACCATGTGTTGCCCAAGCAGTAAGAACTTTCTCACGGCCTGCCATTTTTTCCCAGAGGAAAGGTAACACGAATACATTTCATACAAGTCAAGCTGCAAAAGCCGTCGGATCAGCATAGCTTTACTCTAGCTTCAATCCTAGACTAGTTGCAGACCAAGGCTTAGGGCCTGGTCTGCTCTACCATAGCATTCAATCTTTAAGGCTCCATTTCCTAGCACCAGGATAAGGCTTGTGCTCTCCTAGTTGCGCCCCTGCAGTTATTGTCTAACAGTATTGATTTCTCGTCGAGTAGATGGCATGTGGTGAACGTTCGAACAGATTTGTCATTTATCAGGATTCTCATTTGGTGGACGTTTCAACCTGTCATTTAGTAACAATTGTCTGACATTAGACTCATGTGTCAAATTAGTACACTTTCGAAGGACAAATGTACTCATGATTTGCGCGTGCGCTGATGAGTACCAAGTGCTTCCTGATCACTACATCTCTAAGGCCCACCAACTCCGAAATCCCCGGCTACTTCGGTTTAGGTCAATGATAGCCAGTTGTCTATAGTGTACGACGAGGTCGTACGGCAGAAGTCTTGCCTAGGGTTCCGTAAAACCAAAACTTAACTCACTGGAGCCTGAGATATGGTTCAGGGTATTGCATAATACGCATCACAGCGGCCTTACATTTCCCAGTGGCGTAAGCCACACCACCACTAAGTTGTTGTTACTATAGTGGTAACTATTTTGGTTTTACTATAGTGATAACTGTTTATGCTGTTTTTACTATAGTGATAACTGTATATGCTGTGTTTATTATAGTGATAACTATGTTGCTTTTACTATAGTGATAACTGTCTATGATGTTGTTACTACAGTGATAACTGTATATGTTGTTTTTACTATAGTGATAACTGTATATGCTGTTTTTACTATAGTGATAACTATGTTGCTTTTACTATAGTGATAACTGTCTATGATGTTGTTACTACAGTGATAACTGTATATGTTGTTTTTACTATAGTGATAACTGTATATGCTGTTTTTACTATAGTGATAACTATGTTGCTTTTACTATAGTGATAACTGTCTATGATGTTGTTACTACAGTGATAACTGTCTATGTTGTTGTTACTATTCTTGGCATTTTGATTCACTGATATCTGTGTAGTTCTTTCAGTCGGTTCCACGTTGGTACTTCTGTTATATTATTTTAGTTGCATTCTACGAAAGTACCAATTAATGAATGTTTGAAGTTTATTAGTAATTGTTTTAGTCTTTCCCCCACGTTTGTGATCCATTCGGCAGTAATTAGTTGGCGTCTAATGTAAATAATCTAAGTGTAATCATATATTTGCCCGTCTCCCTGGCGAAAGCGTTAAGGACTTTGTTCGTAATCCCGTAGACCCACGTATGGAACACGGCTGCTTGAGATTCGGCAGCGGATCGCGTCGCGCTGGTTACTTACAGAGGTATGTGAGCCGGTCGTTCAGAAAGCAGTGGCAAACTACTGAATGTAAAACTTGCCAAGACATCAACAGCAACTGAAAAATGCTTGTGTTGACTGCAGTGTCCTGTAAACGATATGCGGAAGAATAAAAAAAAAAAACATATATTTAATATTTGTGTTTCACTTCCATACATTTCTTAGTTCTTTCAAGGCAGCGTTGGCCTTGTGTAGACGTATTTCCATATCGCTGTTTTCTAACTGTGCCTACTTGGCTACCTAAATATGGATATGATGCCATCTTTTGTGGTGAGGTTTCGCCAAGGGAAATCGGTGGTAATGCTATAATGCGAATGCAATTCTGCGTGCATTTCAGCAGCCTGATTCTATGTCTTGTGGTCTTTCTTTCTTTCTTTCTTTCTTTCTTTCTTTCTTTCTTTCATTTCTTTTCTTTCTTTAATTCTTTCTTTCTTTCTTTGTCTGTCTCTACCTTTCTTTCGTGCTTTCTTTCTCTGTTTCTTTCTTTCTTTCTTTGTTTCCTTATATCTTTCTTTCTTTCTTGCTTGCTTTCTTAATGTTTTCTTTCTTTCTTTCTTTCTTTCAATTTGCTTTTTTTTTCCTATCGATTTCCTCCTTTAATTTTCTGTCTCTTCCTTTCTCTTGCTTTATTTTTTTTTCTTACTTCCATTCTACTTATTCAGTTCTGTTTGCCTTCTTCTTTCTTTTCTTCATTTCTCCTTACAAGTCTGCGTATCTCAAGGTTAAGACATCTACAAGGAATGGGTTCCAACCCATTAATGGTTAGAGGAAAACTCTTATTCATATAAAAGCTAAACTCCCCCCCCCCCCTTTTTTTTTTCCCTTTCATCTCTGAGGTCAGGTTATGGATCACATGCTTGTCTTATCTGAGGTTGGTCATGTACACTATCCTTGCCGGGTGGGAATCATGAATAGAAACTTGTAGTCTTTTCACAATGTCCAAAAAAAAACAAAAAAACAGTATAATGTTGACCATTATAGTAATCACGTTTGTCACCATTCTTCAGTCTTTCGGTTTTCGTATTCTTTTGTGTTATCTGTTGTTGTTGTGTTGTTGTTATTGTTGATTTTGAAGTGGTTTGATTTTGTTGTCCATTAATAAAGTCGTCGATTGAAAAGTTCGCGAGTATTTGCGTGTATTTATTTTTCTATTTGTCCTGTTTCGTAATTATATTTTGTTTGTGTTCGGTCTCCGGTGATAGCTGGACAGCAGTCAGTTTTTTTTTTTTTTTCGATACAATTTTGGATTATTTCTCTCGTGTGTTCTTTTTACCACCTTACCGTGTTCATTCCATCGGTTTCTCTATAAATCCATTATGTTGTAAATTTGTTTTATTGTTTTGTTTTTTGTTGATCCAATAACAAAGACTGAATCTAAATATTGACCTATATCTGTGTTTAGGGTTTAGAGTGTCGTAATCATATTTTGTGTGTTTATTCGTCATCATAAGCCACGGCGATAGATGTCGGCGGTCATAGTTCGTCATTTCAGACGATCAATGGAGTGGCTGACCGAGTGGCTAGAACGCTGGATTCTGCTTCGAGAGACCCACAAATTCTGTATTCAGCTGACAGGAAGTGACTCGGTGGTGAAATTGTAAGCTAAAGCTAAATATGTGTTGGCGGAGGAGTCCATCTCTGTTGAGAAGACACACTTAGGAGGGATACAGAGCAAAGAAAGGTCAGTGTATACCGCTAGAGAAGTGGGAATGCAGACGAGTGAGGGGTGAGAAGATCCACACACACAAAAAAAAAACACCAATTGGTTAAATAAAACTGTGTTGGGCATTGAAGTCCTAAATCGAAAGAGATCCCCAGCTGGAAAATTAGGCGGTGTTCCAGTCTTGCGATATCTTGTATCCAACTCTTTTATGAGATGTGCAGGATTGAGTAGACATAATCTGGATCTCAAACAAGTTACAGTGATCAGCACTATTGACGTGTGTCGACTATGTATTATGGGCACTACTATTAACTCCCAAGAGATGTTGCCTAAATCTGTCTACCTAGCATACGCCTATGTTACCAATGCATTACATGCCATACTAGTTGCAAACGATGGCATAAATAACAGTACATATGTAGAAAGTGGCATTGTGTAATACCACCCTCGGAGTCTAAAGCACACGCTGACAGGTTTCACAGCAAGATCTAAGACAAAGCCAAGGTGCTTGAATTGGATTAACTTGGTCCTTGTGATCTGCTCTTAACTAGTACTCGTACGTCCTTGAGATACCATCATGCCTGTATGTCTGTACTGCGACCTTTGCGATACCTGTGCCAGTGCTGGAGTCAGTACAAAGACGGAGGTGCCTAAAGAGGATACTTTTAATAATAATGTTATGAGAGTGACAAGAAAAGAGAAAGATTAGACCTGGTGTTCTGATGTTTCGGGCAGCCTCCGCACTACTTAATAAAGGGGCTAAAAGTCAAGAGGATCGATTTCATTGCACCGGATGTTATCCCATATGACTCGGTCTCTTTTAGCAGGGTGGCTGCCGACAGCTTCGCAAAAAGCACGATCTCCGTAGCTTCAGCGACGACCCCCAGGAGTCTCCGAGAAAAATGCACTTGTGAACCAAACGACATAGGCCGGGAACAAACCTGATCTCGAGGGAGGTGGTCTAACCACTTGGTCATCGAGACACACCCCCCTCCCCCGCTTCAGAATTCTGCCAGGACGACGAGGTCTCTATGCTGAGTTAAATTTCTGCTAATCGGGCCTGAATGAAAAGGCATGCACTTAAGTACAGTCGCACATTTCGATATAGAACGTATTTCATTGCTGTCAATCAAAATCAAATATATTTAAATGTTTATTTATATCTGTAATTATATATATATATATATATATATATATATATATATATATATATATATATATATATATATATATATATATATATATATATATATATATATATAGTGGCCTTCCTATTTTTAAATTGAAACTACATTCCACACAGATTAACAAAGAATATTTTGCGGCTTTTATGTAATGCATGAGAAAGAGAGTGGAGGGGGGAGGGGGCGGAGAGAATGCAAGACAATGTAGTACGATAAAAAGATAGGCCCAGAGAGAGTGAGAGATTGAGAGAGAGAGAGAGTGATAGAGAGACAAAGAAAGTACACACATAGAGAGGCGGAAAGGTAACAGCGAGAGAGAGAGACGAAGATAGAGGGAGAGAGAGAGAGAGAGAGAGAGAGAGAGAGAGAGAGACGAAGGGAGATACAGAGAGAGACGGGACGAAAAAGACAGAGCGAGAGAAAGAAGAAGAGAGAGAAGGGAGAGAGAAAGAATGCACCCCGACAGGCATTGGTCATTATTTCTTGAACAATCACCCGTTTTATCTGAGCCAATCAGTGATAGCTTGGAGCCATTGACATCAGCATTATGCCATTTGGCGCGGCGTTTGTTTATGAAATGGTTTTATTGACGCATCTCGAGATTGACTTTACGGTTCGTGCATACATCAAACATTTATCACTACTGGCCGGCTCTCACCTGCAATTATTATATTGAGATTCATAAATATATTGTTTTGTTGAACGTTTTAAAGTAATAATATTGTTCCCATAGATGCACGTCATTGGTTTGTTCACTGTTACCCCTCAAATGCGCTGAAATGAAGAGGTATCTTCTGTTGGGCTTGTTTGTTTTTATGACGCTTTCTACCCTGGGCTATATAAGTATCCGATGGTTTTATGAAGTCCTTCCTCTTGTACCCTGGGGTGTAGAGGTATCATACAGTTGTACATAGTCTTTCCTCTTGTACGCTGGGGTATAGAGGTATCATACAGTTGTATATAGTCTTTCTTCTTGTATCCTGGGGTGTAGAGGTATCATACAGTTGTATATAGTCTTTCTTCTTGTACCCTGGGGTGTAGAGGTATCATACAGTTGTATATAGTCTTTCATCTCTTACCCTGGGGTGGAGAGGTATCATACAGTTGTATATAGTCGTTTCTTTTGTACCCTGGGGTGTATAGGTATCATACATTTGTATATAGTCTTTCTTCTTGTACCCTGGAGTGAAGAGTTATCATACAGTTGTATATAGTCTTTCCTTGTCCATCCTTGAATGCAGATGTATCCTATGGCATCATTTAGTCTCTCTCTTAAACCCTGCAAAATACTGAACGTAAACTTGCCAAGAGATCACAACAGCAAAAAATGTTGGTGTTGACTGCGACATCCTGTAAAGGATATGCAACTAACTGTAACTTAAACCCGGGGGTGTACGTCATCCATCCATCATGTACCATGCCGATAAGCGTGGGCGGTCATGCTTTGCCATCTCATTCGATCACCAGAGTCGTGGATCAGCTCCGTATTTCTATCTCGACCAAGCCACGCGGCCAAGCCATCCAGGTATTTACTTCTCGATTTTCCCTTTGTTCGCAGTTGTACACATACACGAGACAGGGGGATTCGCAAGAGACCGAGAGTCTTCCCCGCGGGCTGAGATAAGGGCGACGTTCAGCAAATGGTCTGCTACATGATGAGATATCATCATCATCCTCTGTCTCTTTTCCTCTGTCTTGTTTCCATTAATTGTTGCAGTTGTTACACAATATCTCTGTTCATAATGTAGCCAACAACGTTATATGGTGGATATATTAACCCACAAAAAAGGACCACAAGGCCTGGAGCCATGTCTGGATGTTTACTGTCCGTTTATACCCTCAACGCAATGTGTTGGTGTTTACTGTTCATTTATATCTTGGAGCATTGTCTTGATGTTTACTGTCTATTTATATCCTCAACGCTGTGTGTTAGTGTTTACTGTTAATTTATATCCTGAGTCATGTCTTGATGTTTACATTGGGACCTTTCCGTCTTGATAGACGATAGTTTGGTACATTGTGCTTCAAACAGGAATAATAACTACAACCTATGGCGGTGGCGAATGTGGCTGATAAGGCCAATTCGCGCTGTAAATGTTCGTCCACAGTGGATGCATGTGAACACATGGTCATTTCCACCATCATGCACCATCTTACCTCTCTCACTCTCTGTGTGTGCTTTATCTGCAATAATTTTCTCCTTTGTCTTTATTCCATGCAACACGTTCAGCGGCGACTTGCTCCCAATGTGCATTATCTATACATGTATCAATCATGTCCCGCTTACACACATCTTTGTATCGTAGTAGAGGCCGACCCTTAGATCTGCTACCCATCTGTAATTTACCAAAATCGATGTCCTATGATATTCTACCGCCATCCATCCTCCTAATGTGTCCTATCCATCTAAGTCTTCGAAGACCGAGTATGGAATATACCATCACACAACCTGATCTTTCCAATACTTCAGTATTTGTGATTTCGTCTTGCCACTTAATACCAAGTATTCTTCGGTCTATTTATATTATTGACACCAAGTGTTGATGTTTACTGTCCATTTATATCCTGGAGCCATGTCTTAATGTTTACTGTCCTTTTATATCCCTTACACTATATCTTGATGTTGCCTTTCAACTGAAATCCCTGTTGCCAAAGCTTTATGTTGACTGCTTATTTATTTTCTTGATGGCATATCCTGATGTTGCCTGTCCATTTATATCCTAGACATGATATCTTAGTGCTGCTATCCTCTTATATTGGTCACACCAAAGCTTAAAGATGTCTCTTCATTTAGATCATTGACAATCTATTTTGATGTGCATGACTATTTATATAGTTGACAATTACATGAATTCAAATCCCGAAACAACCACATAATCAATTACATGACCATTTATATCCCTCACACCGTCTACTCCTGTTAACCTCGACATCTCCAACGTTATGGTTTTCAGTAGATTATAATGTCTTTTAATGCGACCGAAATACCTTATCTTCTTACACCCTCTTTTGTTTGTTATGTTTTATATGTAGAGCTAATTCTGGGATACAAAAGAGAAACGTAAACATTAGCAGACAAGTGAAGAATTATGTGGGAGCTACGGAGATGTGATTTTATAGAAGAATTATCAAACCACAGTTGACGGATAGAAATTGCAATGAAGATATACTAAAACAAGTTAACTCACAAAGAGAACTGATTACTCGCACTGGACATGTCATGAGAAGGAAAAGTTGTAGTATGTTGTCATAACGGGAAGGTTGGAGGAGAAAGAGGCAGGGGAAGACCAAGAGGGAACAGATTGACATTACGGCTTTGAAGAACACCAGTATCATAAATTATTGACAGTACATGAGAAAGAACGCTGTGGAAAGACGTGATCACTAACGTCACGGACTATAAGAAGACATTATTAAGAAATGTGTTTTCCCACTTTCTCCATCTAATGATTCTCTACTTCTGAGTTCTCCAAGTCTGTTTTACTCCATTTGCTTCAGAGGCCTGTTACCGGTAGAATTGCATGTACAATAGAGAATTAAACTATCTGAATCCAATTAGCAAGAAGTCATACGTTCATTTATATAATTATATTGTTTCAAAACAATTCTACATTTATTATTCCTATTTAAATAATACTATCCTCATTATGGTTACCCCCAGCTGTTTTCGGTTTTGTTTCTTTCATTTGGAAAGATCTGATCTTGCCTAGACGCTATCTGACGCTTGCCACGCTAATGGAACATTAACCAATTCTGTTAAATTATTTAACGTGCCATCAATTTTCAATGATACCGCCGCACCTCAAATATTACCTCAGCCCCTCCCACTGATTTGTCTGTGTGTTCCTTTCCAGGTTTACAGACACTACGAGACAGACATTTCTCCACGAATGTTCAGGAAAACAAGACCGCCATTTTCCGATCGGAAACCGGAAATTTGTTGCCTTGGGACCAATCACAGCAGTCGTTTTATTCTCCTGCAGCGTCACCTGCCTCGAATGACCCAGGGGCAGTAACTCCAATTATCAGAAGTGATATCAGCAGAGTAACGTCTCTTCATGAAAATAATTCACGTAATGGAGAAAATAATCAGAGCGCGTTAAAAAAAGCGCTTGAGGACAAAAGTGTTATTTCAACATCTCCAAATCCAGTGTCAGTAATTTCCAAGTCTGAGAAAACAGTACAAGCACACACAGATACTGAACATATTGATATGCATATAAAAAGTGCCCAGTACTTTAACACAGAAGACAGTTGCAAGAAGAAGGAACAAGAAGTTACTAGCGCAACTCAAATGAACCAAGAAAACCGTTTTGATATTCTGAATGGGACATTTCTGAAAAATCAACACGATGTACCTAAACGAATGAACGAACTCGGATCTAGAAACAACTATGACACATTCTCGGAGCGTAGTCCTGATGCAAGGGGCGACGTAGATGAGGGGTCTGGTGCCGCCCACGCCACTGATCATGATGGTAGTGATGTTGTTGTTGATGATTGCAATGGTGATGATGACGACTGTCTCGACAAGGAGAAAGATATGGAGGAGATGGGGAAACGGAAGCAACGAAGGTACAGGACCACGTTCACAAGCTACCAGCTTGAGGAGTTGGAGAGAGCTTTCCAGAAAACACACTACCCGGATGTTTTCACCAGGTGAGTTGGTGAATTGTTTGACACATTGATGGCTGGTAGGTTGTTGGATATCAAATTGCGTGATAGAAGATTGGTTGGAGATCAATCGTCAAATATAAAGTTGTTTGATAGAAATTTGGTTTGGTAGAAGATTGGTTTATTTGTTGGTTGTTGGCAAGTCTTTGGTTATAAGGTTGTGTGATAGAAGATTGGTTATTGGTAGGTCGTTGGATATAAGGTTGTGAGATAGAAGACTGGTTGTTGGTAGGTCGTTGGATATACGGTTGTGTGATAGAAGATTGGTTGTTGATAGGTCATTGGATATAAGGTTGCAAGGTAGAAGACTGGTTGATGGTAGGTCGTTGGATATACGGTTGTGTGATAGAAGATTGGTTGTTGATAGGTCGTTGGGTACATGGTTGTTTGATAGAAGATTGGTTGTTGGTAGGTCTTTGGATATATGGTTGTTTGATAGAAGATTGGTTGTTGATAGGTCTTTAGATATGAGGTTAATGGGAGGTCGCTGAATATAAGATTGTGTGCAAGAAGATTTGTTGCTGGCATACCATTGGATATAAGGTTGTGTGACAGAAGATTGGTTGTTGATAGGTCGTTGGATATAAAGTTGTTTGAAAGAAGATTGGTTGTTGGCAGGTCATTGGGTATAAGGTTGTGTGATAGAAGATTTGTTGTAGACAGGTCGTTGGATGTTGTGTGATCGAAGATTGGTTGTTGACAGGTCGTTAGATATAAGGTTGTGTGATAGAAGATTTGTTGTAGACAGGTTGTTGGGTGTAAGGTTGTGTGATAGAAGATTGGTTGTTGACAGGGCGTTGGATATAAGGTTGTGTGATAGAAGATTTGTTGTAGACAGGTTGTTGGGTGTAAGGTTGTGTGATAGAAGATTGGTTGCTGGCAGACCATTGGATATAAGGTTGTGTGATAGAAGATTGGTTGCTGGTAGGTCGTTGAGTATGATACTATTTGATAGACAAGCAATTGCTGGCATTCGTATATGCCTTTATATAGTGACTTTATACTAGACTATTGACTTCTGGCAGGTCGTATTTGTGATTGTATGGTAGATTATTGACTTCTGGCAGGTCGTATTTGTGATTGTATGGTAGATTATTGACTTCTGGCAGGTCGTATTTGTGATTGTATGGTAGACTATTGACTTCGGGCAGGTCGTATTTGTGATTGTATGGTAGAATATTGACTTCTGGCAAGTCGTATATGTGATTGTATGCTAGATTATTGACTTCTGGCAGGTCGTATTTATGATTGAATGGTAGACTATTGACTTCTGGCAGGTCGTATTTGTGATTGTATGGTAGACTATTGACTTCTGGCAGGTCGTATTTGTGATTGTATGGTAGACTATTGACTTCTGGCTGGTCGTATTTGTGATTGTATGGTAGAATATTGACTTCTGGCAAGTCGTATATGTGATTGTATGCTAGATTATTGACTTCTGGTAGGTCGTATTTATGATTGTATGGTAGACTATTGACTTCTGGCAGGTCGTATTTGTGATTGTATGGTAGACTATTGACTTCTGGCAGGTCGTATTTGTGATTGTATGGTAGACTATTGACTTCTGGCAGGTCGTATTTGTGATTGTATGGTAGACTATTGACTTCTGGCAGGTCGTATTTGTGATTGTATGGTAGACTATTGACTTCTGGCAGGTCGTATTTGTGATTGTATGGTAGACTATTGACTTCTGGCAGGTCGTATTTGTGATTGTATGGTAGACTATTGACTTCTGGCAGGTCGTATTTGTGATTGTATGGTATCATTGACTTCTGGCAGGTCATATTTGTGATTGTATGGTAGACTATTGACTTCTGGCAGGTCGTATTTGTGACTGTATGGTAGACTATTGACTTCTGGCAGGTCGTATTTGTGATTGTATGGTAGAATATTGACTTCTGGCAGGTCGTATTTGTGATTGTATGGTAGACTATTGACTTCTGGCAGGTCGTATTTGTGATTGTATGGTAGACTATTGACTTCTGGCAGGTCGTATTTGTGATTGTATGGTAGACTATTGACTTCTGGCAGGTCGTATTTGTGATTGCATGGTAGACTATTGACTTCTGGCAAGTGGTATGTGTGACTGTGTGGTAGACTATTGACTTCTGGCAGGTCTTATTTATGATTGTATGGTAGACTATTGACTTCTGGCAGGTCGTATTTGTGATTGTATGGTAGACTATTGACTTCCGGCAGGTCGTATTTGTGATTGTATGGTAGACTATTGACTTCTGGCAGGTCGTATTTGTGATTGCATGGTAGACTATTGACTTCTGGCAAGTGGTATATGTGACTGTGTGGTAGACTATTGATTTCCGGCAGGTCTTTTTATTTGTGTATTTGTTGTCCACGGCGATTTATTTAATATTTTAACTTTTATAGGACTTTAGATCTGAGGACTAAGGATCGATTGGTTCCATCAGGGTAGGCTAGTAATTCACTCGCCCCAAGCATGTCTATGAGCTCTCCAAACTCTGAGTGCAAGACGTGGGTGCCTATTATCTGTCATCGAGGGGAATTACTATGGCCCGATTACAGTCTTGGAGTATACACAGTTTTGAGTCTTCGGTAGGTTTCATAGAGCAGAGAATATACTCGATCCTTCCTTTGTTCGGCAGACTAGTGTCTGCACATGATGTCCTGTTGTACTAGTTTCTGCCCAGGATGCCCCACACACTTGTGTCTGTCCAGGATGTCCTACAGTCTACTAGTGTCTGTTCAGGATGCCCCACACATTAGTGTCTGTCCAGGATGTCCTAAAGACTAGTGCCTGTCCAGGATGTCATACAGACTAGTGTCTGTCCAGAGTGTCCTACAGACGAGTGTCTGTCAAGGATGTCCTAAATACTCGTGTCTGTCCATAATGACTCACAGACTGGTATCTGCATAGGATGTCGTACAGACTAATGTCTGCCCATCATCCTCCACAGACAAATGTTTGCCCAGACTACACCATAAACAAGCGTCTACCCAGAATGCCCAACATACTAGTGTCTGCACAGGATGCTTTGAGGAGTAGTGAAGAGAGATCTTGATCAATGCTAACCGCAAACCTAGCACACCTGCCTCTTTGTTTCGTGTTCAGTATCCAGGACATTAATCAGTGACAATGGCATTGCTCCGTCACCGAGAGGGTGTTCAGTGTTACTGAATAGGCTACTTCTCTTAATATAGTTGCCTGTACGTGACCTTATCCCCAGAGAAAGACACCGTGCACCGATTGCAAGAAAAGCGAGGAAAGAAATCAAAAGCCATTTCTCCTACTCTTCAACACAACATTGTCAAGGATACCTTGTTGATTTTTGTCGATTCATAAGCCCCTTCTAATCCTTTCAGGACGACCGTTTGCATTCGGTTAATGTTTAGTCGCCATTTTGCTAATGCCCGGATCACGTCAAACAAAGGTAACGAATAACAGTTTGTGCGGTGAAAGCCTAAAGTCAATTTACCTAGCTTCCTTAATCGTCACGGACAAATCTGATTCCGGTGCCCTGGAACTTTCAGTTAAAGTTTTTGCCCGCTCGCCGTCCTGTTTGTTTACCTGCCCTCGCAGTGCATCCCGGGAAATTGGGCAGTCACGAGGCAATACTGGGCAGGTAAAAAACCATTTCCTGACGTGAAACCAACAAAGACAATACAATAAATCTGTGTGGGAAAACAAGAACAAACATGATTCTGTTGAACGATCGGATCCCGTTTAAGGACTGCAGGTCTGACGGTCGCCAATTTCATGGTCGTTGCTGTTGACTTATAACTTGCAGCAAATTCCGAGTGTTAATGTGAAGTATCTAGTGTTGACCTGCGGTGACCGGTGCTCTTGTGGGAAGGTGCGCTTACTGACTGGGAAAGGGACGTCATACTAAATCACATATAAATTTTAGAGGTTTCTTCTACTGTGAAGTCGCTGATTTGAATTCCAGTGCGCCTGTCACTTTATTTGATTTTTGTTGACGATGTCTTGCGCGCACTTTCATATGTATTCTTTTCCTTTTGTCTCCCAGTGATCTGTTTACCTAACTACCTACTAAGCCACGAACTTACCTACCTCCATACCTGTTTAACTAACTTCCGACCTGCCAGCCTACTCGTCCCTACTACATAATTATGTACGTATCAACGTACCGACGTAACTAGTTACCTACATCTTTAACACGTAGCCACCTACATGTCTACCAGCCAATGTATCTGCCTGTTCGTCAGTCTGTCCGTATGTCTATCTGTCTGTCTCTCTGAACGAAGGAAACATGTAGACATGAACAACAGGCCTGGAGGTCTAAGTATCCGAGAGGTCTAACCTGCCCGTTTGAAATGACTTTGGTGACCGCGATAGTAGGTTCATTCAATCCGGCCAATTGGCCATTAAATTTTGGCCTTGTGTCCTGGGATTGGGGATGTAAATTACAAGTACCTTAAAAGCCGAGGTGAGTTCGCCTGATGGCGTAGGACACTGGTAATAGGAACAGCTAACCCACACGCAAAAATCAGTCCAGTCCATAAGTACGTAGACTACACTCGAGTACACAGCGAGCAACGAAATAAATATGTGACACAAACATCCAACTGCTCCAAAATGAAAAGTACCAGGACGCACCATAGACTAGTGTCTACCATGACGCCCCACAGACTAGTGTCTGCCAGGATACCCCACAGACTAGTGTCTGCCAGGATACCCCACAGACTAGTGTCTGCCAGGACGCCCCACAGACTAGTGTCTGCCAGGATACCCCACAGACTAGTGTCTGCCAGGATACCCCACAGACTAGTGTCTGCCAGGATACCCCACAGACTAGTGTCTGCCAGGATACCCCACAGACTAGTGTCTGCCAGGACGCCCCACAGACTAGTGTCTGCCAGGATGCCCCACAGACTAGTGTCTGCCAGGACGCCCCACAGACTAGTGTCTGCCAGGATACCCCACAGACTAGTGTCTTCCAGGACGCCCCACAGACTAGTGTCTGCCAGGACGTTCCACAGACTTGTGTCTGTCAGGATATCCCACAGACTAGTGTCTGCCAGGATACCCCACAGACTAGTGTCTTCCAGGACGCCCCACAGACTAGTGTCTGCCAGGACGTTCCACAGACTTGTGTCTGTCAGGATACCCCACAGACTAGTGTCTGCCAGGATACCCCACAGACTAGTGTCTGCCAGGACGCCCCACAGACTAGTGTCTGCCAGGACGCCCCACAGACTAGTGTCTGCCAGGACGCCCCACAGACTAGTGTCTGCCAGGACGCCCCACAGACTAGTGTCTGCCAGGACGCCACACAGACTAGTGTCTGCCAGGACGCCCCACAGACTAGTGTCTGCCAGGACGCCCCACAGACTAGTGTCTGCCAGGACGTCCCGCAGACTAGTGTCCGCCTATGATGCGTCTCAAAATCTCACACACAGACAAATGTCCACGCGGAGCTGAAAATCCCAACCCTCAACGCATCCTGCAGTTTGTGAAACTCACAGAGATCTGTGTTTTCTTTTTTCCTCATTACTTCTACCCCGTTAAACCTCAGAAGAGAAGTTATAATTAGGGTCCATCGTCTTGCTCAGATTAATAATCATGTGACTGAGTCAGCCGCATTTCGGAAGTTAATTTGAGAGGTATTATTGTCCATAGAAGTATGAGAGAGAGAGAGAGAGAGAGAGAGAGAGAGAGAGAGAGAGAGAGAGAGAGAGTCGAGAGAGAGACGAGAGGGAGAGATGAGAGAAGAGAGAGAAGAGAGGGAGAAAAGAGGTATTTATACTCTTCCTTCGTGCGTCTACAGAGAAGACCTGGCAATGAGAATAGACCTGACAGAGGCTAGAGTTCAGGTAAGACATATGTTTTTTGTTTACCGTGTTTGAGTGAGTGTGTACACAAGTGTGCGTCTTAATGTATATGTGTGTGTGTTCGTATATATGTATTCATTTGTGCGTTTTCATGTGTGTGTGTGTGTGTGCGCGCGCGCACGTGTCCTACACATGTTTATGGTTGGTTCATGATGGGGACGGGCCCTATGGATCATGTGTATAGCACGTATGACCAGATAAATCATCATGGCCTGGAGGGAATGGAGCAGCAAGGAGTGACCAGGGGAATTGGCCGACAATCAGTGTTGCAAGGAAAGTTCAGACTGACACGTGATCAGACTACATCTGGTCCCATTACCAATGGGACTCTTCGATGTCTGTTGAAGGTGAGGACCGAGCACGTATGGGAATGTTCCGAGTGTTGTGATGTCCGATCAGGGATGATTTCAGGACGTAAAATACAAGTAACTCAGATCTCGGAGTGGGTTCACCTGGCGACGAGGGACACTGGTAATAGAAAAAGCAAATCCACACGCAAAAAAATCAGTCTAGTGCACTAAAAGTAGTAGCACGTGTATGGATTACGCTTGAGCTTAAAGCGGACCAGAGAGAGAGAGAGAGAGAGAGAGAGAGAGAGAGAGAGAGAGAGAGAGAGAGAGAGAGAGAGAGAGAGAGAGAGAAATCATCAAGCAGCTGGTCTCTGCGGAACGTAGCTGTAACTGAGGCTTGCCGAAACGATCCTTTGTCAGTTGCCTTCCTTCATGCCTTGCTAGGCAAATATTGTCCAATGCCCCGTGTCCATCTTTTTTCCAGGCCACTGCCTACCATCACTACTAGTCACAAACCACTGTGATGTTTCATGTTTCAAAACCACTGTGATGTTTCATGTTTCCAAACCACTGTGATGTTTCATGTTTTCAAACCACTCTGATGTTTCATGTTTCTAAACCACTGTAATGTTTCGTATTTCCAAAACCACTGGGATGTTTCATGTTTCCAGACCAGTGCGATGTTTTATATTTCCAAACCACTGTGATGTTTCATATTTAACAATTATTTCAGTTTCTGAGGTATGAAGTTGTTTATGAGCCAGTTTCCTCCAATGGAAGAATGTCAGAATTGGTAATCTGCTCAGTGCACGATATTCTAAGAACGTGTCTGTCTCATATTGTCTCATCTTGTTCCTCTTGTACCTTGCGGTGTCGATGTGAAGTATAAACAGAGGGAAAATGCCCGTTTATGGGTTTCATAAATCTAAGATAAACTAAGAATTTGAAACTTGCCTGTAACATGTATATAATGAAGACACAAACAATATATTGCACTATTTATTGCCTGGCATATTTCGCTGTATGTAGTTAGATGCCTACAACAACAACAAATTCACAGTAATGAAGTAGTGTAATGAATCATTTCAACAGTAATAAACTAAACACATTGACACATGTTTCAGTGTCACCATCATTAAAAAGAATATCATGTCTTTTTGTTTACACAATTCTGGCTTACTCGAGTGAATAGCAGTCACCTCGGCATATCTTAGTAACTGTTGGTTGCTTATTGTGAGCAACCACACTGACATGCTCTGTGTCGTCAACATGTCCGTATTAAATTAAATACGGGTTATTGAAGACGATGACTAAAAGACCACCAGTTTCTTCTTCAGTGATTCCGAAATAGTCTATTACTTATTGTACATTGCCACACAAAAGATGCATATGTCTGTAGTAACTTAATCAATGAACTAATAAATTCATCAACACGCCCTAAATCACTTTATGTATTTACCCACTTAAACGAAACTTCTGGTTTACGACCCTGTGTTTTCTCCCTGTTCCCATGGAACAGCCATTTTTTACTGTAATGTCTACGGCTCATACCTCCCACCAACTAGACCCATCATTCATTGATATTTACTCACTTAATTTCCCACAGAGACGTTTAATTCTCCTTTCATAAACGACATTTTTTATTAACCCGGGTGTTGACTAAACGTGACCATGTAAAAAACACGACCCGAAATCATCTGTCGCGGAACGAAACATGATCAGTCAGTAAAACCTTAATTAACTGTTAGGAGAATGTATTTCATATTTCCTAGTTAAATAATATTTTATGTAAACGGGCGAAGGTCTGGGAATAATTTGCTTGACAGAAGCACTTATGTTTAATAGGCTAGCGCGGGGAAGATCACATTATTTCATTGAAAGCCCGGATGACATGTTGTTCAAGGTACACTTTGACAACGATACCTTTAAAAGTGTGAATATAGCCTTACTGGTGACACAAGGTGAAAGCAAACAGATCTTCGCCATATCTACCGGAAGTTATTCTCTGTTTGAGAGTAGTTATGGCCTCCCTTTTTATTCGTTGCTGTATCCTGTGCATATTTCTAGTAAGGGGCGCGGTGGGGGGGGGGGGGGGTGTTTAACGATATGGGGTTTAACGATTGGGTTGAAATTGGTGTGGTGAAAGTTAAGATATCGAATGAGAATTGGAGTTAAAGTTGGGATAACCGCTGTCGTTCTAATGGCGGCTTGGAGTAGTTTAATAGGAAGCAATCCTTGCTTGAAGTTTAACTGATTTATGTCGAAGGATAATATGTTGCCATGTGACCTCCCATTTGGACAGAAGAACGTTATATCGCCATTCTAGATCATAGTGTTATTTCTTTTATTTCATGGTATTTTCCACAGGTTTAATGCTCAGTGAAAGGAAATTTGCATTATAATACTTTTTCATTTCATGGTATACCATGTTTGGTACACACCTACGTTTTGTTTGGCAGGGAATCAGTTAATAAGATATTTTAATAGTTGATCCTTTCATTAAAAATACATCAACAGATAACGCTCGTTGTTCACAAAACGAACGAACGAACGAATTTTATTTTCAAAGGATCACAAATTGGGCACGCAGGCCTGTCTTATATTTGGCCATTCAAACCACTCATTTTTCGTACATCAATTATCTGTTGTGCGTATTACATTCTCATAGCACATATGGATAAACAACTAGCTAATTAGACAGACAGACAGACAGACAGACAGACAGACAGACAGACAGACAGACAGACAGACAGGCAGGCAGGCAGGCAGACTGATAGACAGATACTGAGACATAAAGGCACGCAGTCAGACAGACGGACACGCAATCAGTTCATCGTCGTTATAAACTGTCCATAATCATGGTGGTGTCAGTATTACTGCTATATTCATCCTCAAAATGTTCATCGTCGTTATCACATGTCCATTATCATGGCAATGTCAGTATTACTGCTATAATCATCACTACCATTTTCATCGTCGTTATAAAATGTCCATAATCATGGTGGTGTCATTTTTTTTTTTTAAAGTCGCTTAAAAGTCGACAGGGTCGACTTCATTGCACCGGGTTTTATCCCATATGGCTCGGTCTCTTTCCGCAGCACGGAAAGCGTCGCACAAAGCACGAACTCCGTAGCTTTTAGCGACGACCCACAGGAGTCTCCGAAACATTTAACTCATAAACCGAAGGACGCGGTCCGGAATCGAACCCACGACCTTCGGAGCACGAGTCACACGGCTTGACCACTTCGCCTGGTGTCATTATTACTGCTTTAATCATCAGCACCATTTTCATCGTTGTTATAAAATGTCCATAATCATGGTGGTGTCTATATTACTGCTATAATCATCACTACCACTTTCACCGTCGTCATCACATGTTCATCATCATAACGGCGTGAATACCATTGTCATAATCGTCACTACCATTATCACCGTCGTCATCACATAAGCATCTTCATGAAGGTGTGAATAATATTGCCATAATAATTTTTATTGTTTTTCACCTCCCCAGGTGTGGTTTCAGAACAGAAGAGCCAAGTGGCGGAAAAAGGAAAAGGTTGGAGGCCAGACTCATCACTTCAATTCCTACCCGTCAGGCCTGGGAATGATGGCCCGCAGCATCCTAGCACCACCGCCCACGCAGCTACACCATCACCCACATTCAATGACCTACTCGGACCTTCTCTTGAAGACCTACGAGAGCGCCATGATGTCACGGTACGGAATGGCGGCACAGATGACACAATTCGCACCTGCCGGCTTGTACTCACCGACAACTTTCACCTCCCTCGGACTGTCCGCTCCCGGCAGCATGCACGCAAAACGGGCATTAATGCCCATCTCCCTTCCTCTTCCTCCGCCTGGGTCTTTCCAACATCTTCTAGCCAGCATGACCTCTTCGGCACTGAAAGCACGGGAATCGGAAGTGACATCATCCTCGCCGCCATTAAAATCTGGACTGTCCTGCAGTAAAACTGCCACGTCGTCGCCTAGCAACGAAGCGGAAGTTATGCGACGGTTGCCAACTCGATCAGTGTCCCCAGATTCAAGTCAGGAACACGGAGACCCCTGTACCTCCCCCAGCACCGGGGACATCAGGAGCACCAGCATCGCTTCCCTCAGACTTAAGGCCAAGGAACATCAGCTGCGAATAGGCACAGACACCTGCGCGAAAATTGTTTACTAAAAAACTCACCGATAATTCAAGGAATCTTTCTGAGAGCGAGGCTTTGTAACCTTTAGTACTGAACGTAACAAAATGCCTTGTAAATCACAAATAGCCAAACGATGCTGGATTTGATTGTGAGGTATTGTAAAGGACGTGCAACTGACTTTTAAAACAACACAAGACTCTACAAGCGGATGAGCTCAGCAATATCAGTTCTAGCAGAGTGTTGATGCCCTGTCAGTTGTTATCACATACTAAATTATTATTTTTTTTTTTTTTTTAGCATATCCTTTTTACAGGACTTAGCTGTCAACACCAGCATCTTTCAGCTGTATGTTGATCTCTTGGCATAGAGGATTATATCTTTAAAATATTAAACGACGAGACGATCGACTATATTGCAGCGGGTTTTATGCCATATGCCGACCTCCGTGGCGAAGGTTTTGCGGAAGCAGTTCATGATCCCGCACACCCGCGTTCGAAACACAACTGTGCGCTATTTGGCAGCTGACTGCGTTGCGCTGATTTTTTTACGAAATGGTATGGGTGCCGGTTGTTCAGAAAGCAATGGCAAACTACTGAACGTAAACTTGCCAAGACATCGACAACAGCAACAAATGCTGGTGTTGACCTCAAATGTCCTGTAAAGGATATGCAACTATGTTTTTTGTTTTTTTTTCAATCCCATATGGATCGGTCTCTTTCCGCAGGGCGGCCTGCCGAAAGGGGTCGCACACAGCACTAACGCCGTAGCCCCAGCGATGACCCCCAGAATCTCCGAACAAATTGCACTCGTGATTTAAATGACGGAGTCCGGAATGGAACCCGTAACATTCGGAGCACATGGCAGGCGGCCTAACCACTTCGCCACGGAGATGCCCAATATGAAAGCGATTATTTATAATCATATGTTGTTATTTATAATCATATGTTGTTATTTATAATATATGTTGTTATTTATAATGTAACATACAAACTACCGGGTATAAAGCTTATACTATGGGAGGAATTTGCACAAACACTTGCCGTGTGTTTCTAGGGCTCTTGAGACATACAGTATGCGAGGTTTCTTTTTTTTTTCTTTTTTTGCGCTCGCTCGCTTTCAACTCAAGCGTAGACGATTCACATTTCCTCTAGTAGTGCTGGACTGAATTTTGCGTGTGGATTAGCTTTCTCTATTAACAGTGTCCCTCGCCATCAGGCGATCGCACTCTGACTTCAGAGGTACTTGTAAGTTACGTCCCCAAATCAAGTCCAACTGTCCTAAATAGGGGTTGAACTCCTTACCTCGGCATCAGCACACCAAATGTTTAAGAACAAGCGTTCTTATCAATTCGGCTGTGTTGACCTACTACGAGGTTTCAACACTTGGACTCCGTTGTCTGCTAAGTGAAGAATAGATTGACCACATATACCTCCGAGAAGGCTGGATTTTTTATTTTTTTTATTTTTAGGGCGACTGGTGTTACACGGACAAGGTACATGTGTCAAATATAGCATATGGCATGGGCGTTGCTTCTTGAACTTTTGGTCTTCCTGGCAAGGGTTGAGTTGGCTCACAAGTCCCTGCAAACTCACTTCGCGATGCGCTGTAGGTGGGACTCTTCAAGTCCGTCATCATGGAACAGGTTCTTTGCGGAACTCCGTTCTCATCACCGTCTGGAGACACCCTCTCCATCCTTTGCGAGTTCTCCAGCCTTGTGTATTTTGATGCACACATGTCTGCACTGGCCTGTGTCCATCTTCGTGCTGGTGGACCCCAGCCTCTTCTTCTGGAATCAATCAATCAGACGCAGTCTCCACATTGAAGGTTGGCAACAAAGGATCTCCAACACTGTCTGTCTCTCGCCTTAACTGTACATTCTGCCAGACTGCTGTTCGTCCATCTCTTAATGATATCTTCCCACTTGTATCGTCGTCTACCTCTCGCTTGCCTTCAACCTTATCCTTCAATATAGCTTTTATAAGAGCGTTATGTTTTTTAAAGTGGCCTAAATACTTCTTTCACTTGCCTCTTTTTTATTTCTTTCATCAACTCTCTTTTTATTCCCAGTTTTCCTAGAACCTCTGTATTTGATTGTTTGTTTCCATGAAATTCGACATATTCGTCTGCATAGCCATATCTCCAGGGCCTCTATTCAACTTTTTAATTGTTTGTTGATTGTCCAGGTTTCCTTGCAAATAGTAGTTGAATATAAATAACATCTGGCTGTTCTAAATTTAAATGCGTTGTTAATCTCTCTAGATGATGATACTGATTTCATGTTGCTGGAATCTACCGGGGATCATGCCTTCTATTGCTGTTCATTCCGTTCGGTTGTGGCGTTCAATACGGCCAAGGGTCATTCAGTTTCCGAGATGTTGTCTTGTTTATAAGGCAGGTTTCTTCGATGTTCAAATCTTGTCAGTATTTGTCTTCACCTTGGTTCATGTTGTTCTAAGAATATTCTGTAAAATGTTACTTTAGAAGTTCCGATTTTCCTCTTTAGTGATTGTGAAGTGCTCTTTGACTAACACCCGTATGTTGCCACGGGAAAGATACATGTTTTTAAAATGTAACTTATTTTGTTTGCTGATGTTATGCTGTAAGTACTTATTACTGCTTAACCTCTTCAGTTGCTATGGCGTCAACTATATTACTGTATATAGCAACTAGTGATAAAGGGAAGATATAGAAGGGCTTACTGTTTATAGCAACGAGTATTATAAGTAGGACACGGAAGAACTTACTTTATATAGCAATGGATATTATAGGGAAGGTATGGACGGACTTACTTTATATAGCAATGGATATTATAGGGAAGACATGGACGGACTTACTTTATATAGCAATGGATATTATAGGGAAGGTATGAAAGAACTTACTTTATATTGCAATGAGTATCATGGGGAAGGTATGGAAGGACTTACTTTATATAGCAATGAGTATTATAGGGAAGATATGGAAGGACTTACTTTATACAGCAATGAGTATTATAGGGAAGGTATGGAAAAACTTACTTTATATTGCAATGAGTATTATAGGTAAAACATGGACGGTCTTACTTTATATAGCAATGAGTCTTATAGGGAAGACATGGCTGGATTTATTTACATAGCAATGGGTCTTATAGGGAAGACATGGACAGACTTACTTTATATAGCAATGAGTATTATAGGGAAGACATGGACAGACTTACTTTATATAGCAATGAGTATTATAGGGAAGACATGGACAGACTTACTTTATATAGCAATGAGTATTATAGGGACAATGTGCAGTCAAGCTGAAAAACATCTGATGGCTGCAGAAATGTGGTTTCTGAGGAAAATGCAAAGAATACCATGGACAGATAGAAAAACCAATGACCAAGTACTAAAAGAGACAAATGAAAATCGTAGATTGATTAGAGAAATTAGACGTAGACAGTCAAAATTTTTTGGACATGTTATGAGAAGAAATGGACTGGAGAACTTAGTGACAGCTGGCAAGATCGAAGGGAACAGACCAAGAGGAAGACCGAGAGGAAAATACCTGGATGGCTTGGCCACATGGCATGGACGAGACAGGAACACTGAGTTGATCCACGACTCTGGTGATCGAGTGAAATGGCGAATCATTACCGCCCACGCCTTCCGGCATGGCACATGATTGATTGATTGATTGATTATAGGGAAGACATGGACAGACTTACTTTATATAGCAATGAGTATTATAGGGAAGACATGGACAGACTTACTTTATATAGCAATGAGTATTACTGGGAAGACATGGACAGACTTACTTTATATAGCAATGAGTATTATAGGGAAGACATGGACAGACTTACTTTATATAGCAATGAGTATTATAGGGAAGACATGGACAGACTTACTTTATATAGCAATGAGTATTATAGGCAAGACATGGACAGACTTACTTTATATAGCAATGAGTATTATAGGGAAGACATGGACATACTTACTTTATATAGCAATGAGTATTATAGGGAAGACATGGACGGACTTACTTGATGTGGCAATGAGTATTATAGGGAAGACATGAACAGACTTACTTTATATAGCAATGAGTATTATAGGGAAGACATGGACGGACTTACTTGATGTGGCAATGAGTATTATAGGGAAGACATGGACGGACTTACTTTATATAGCAATGAGTATTACTGGGAAGACATGGACAGACTTACTTTATATAGCAATGAGTATTATAGGGAAGGCATGGGCGGACTTACTTTATATATCAATGAGTATTATAGGGAAGACATGGACAGACTTACTTTATATAGCAATGAGTATTATAGGGAAGATATGGAAGGACTTACTTTATACAGCAATGAGTATTATAGGGAAGGTATGGAAAAACTTACTTTATATTGCAATGAGTATTATAGGTAAAACATGGACGGTCTTACTTTATATAGCAATGAGTCTTATAGGGAAGACATGGCTGGATTTATTTACATAGCAATGGGTCTTATAGGGAAGACATGGACAGACTTACTTTATATAGCAATGAGTATTATAGGGAAGACATGGACAGACTTACTTTATATAGCAATGAGTATTATAGGGAAGACATGGACAGACTTACTTTATATAGCAATGAGTATTATAGGGACAATGTGCAGTCAAGCTGAAAAACATCTGATGGCTGCAGAAATGTGGTTTCTGGGGAAAATGCAAAGAATACCATGGACAGATAGAAAAACCAATGACCAAGTACTAAAAGAGACAAATGAAAATCGTAGATTGATTAGAGAAATTAGACGTAGACAGTCAAAATTTTTTGGACATGTTATGAGAAGAAATGGACTGGAGAACTTAGTGACAGCTGGCAAGATCGAAGGGAACAGACCAAGAGGAAGACCGAGAGGAAAATACCTGGATGGCTTGGCCACATGGCATGGACGAGACAGGAACACTGAGTTGATCCACGACTCTGGTGATCGAGTGAAATGGCGAATCATTACCGCCCACGCCTTCCGGCATGGCACATGATTGATTGATTGATTGATTATAGGGAAGACATGGACAGACTTACTTTATATAGCAATGAGTATTATAGGGAAGACATGGACAGACTTACTTTATATAGCAATGAGTATTACTGGGAAGACATGGACAGACTTACTTTATATAGCAATGAGTATTATAGGGAAGACATGGACAGACTTACTTTATATAGCAATGAGTATTATAGGGAAGACATGGACAGACTTACTTTATATAGCAATGAGTATTATAGGCAAGACATGGACAGACTTACTTTATATAGCAATGAGTATTATAGGGAAGACATGGACATACTTACTTTATATAGCAATGAGTATTATAGGGAAGACATGGACGGACTTACTTGATGTGGCAATGAGTATTATAGGGAAGACATGAACAGACTTACTTTATATAGCAATGAGTATTATAGGGAAGACATGGACGGACTTACTTGATGTGGCAATGAGTATTATAGGGAAGACATGGACGGACTTACTTTATATAGCAATGAGTATTACTGGGAAGACATGGACAGACTTACTTTATATAGCAATGAGTATTATAGGGAAGGCATGGGCGGACTTACTTTATATATCAATGAGTATTATAGGGAAGACATGGACAGACTTACTTTATATAGCAATGAGTATTATAGGGAAGGCATGGGCGGACTTACTTGATGTGGCAATTAGTATTATAGGGAAGACATGGACAGACTTACTTTATATAGCAATGAGTATTACTGGGAAGACATGGACAGACTTACTTTATATAGCAATGAGTATTATAGGGAAGACATGGACGGACTTACTTGATGTGACAATGAGTATTATAGGGAAGACATGAACAGACTTACTTTATATAGCAATGAGTATTATAGGGAAGGCATGGGCGGACTTACTTGATGTGGCAATGAGTATTATAGGGAAGGCATGGAAGGACTTACTTTATATAGCAATGAGTTCGGTTTTGTTTTTTGTTTTGCACTGGCTCACTCGGTATCCGACTTTATAGGTACTTATAAGTTACGTCCTAAAGTCAAGGACGGGAAATCAACATTTTAGTCCAGCTATCCGGTGTAGGTGTGTTGAACCCCTTACCTCGGCATCAGCACACCGGATGTTTAAGAACACGCGTTTTTATCCATTAGGCCATGCTGACCTCCGCAATGAGTATTATAGGAAAGACATGGAAGGACTTACTTTATATAGCAATGAGTATAATAGGGAAGAAATAGAAGGACTTAACATTATAGAGAGACTCCAGCGCCGATAGAAAGATGGTTGTTGAACGGGGCCTGGACAGCTTTCAAGAATGGATTAAGGGAGACAATCAAGGATTTAAGACAAACAGCGACGAGCAATAGAGGGGCGACATGCGAGGACTTTACATATATAAAATGTTAGTTGCATGTTCTTTACACGACCACGCAATCTATCCCAGCATTTCTTGGTTGTTTTCGATTTTCTATGTCATTTTACGTTCAGAGTCCGAAAGGATAAAAGAGCTCTGGCTTTTAAACTTCTGGCGAGCTGATGGCTGGGTAAGGTTTCATCATCTACACCAGTATGTTGGACTTGTTGATTTCTACCGGGTATTTGTAAAGTCTCACTACACTTTGTATGTAGAACACACTTGGAAAATGAAGTACATGATGTCACCAAATATTATAATTTTAAATTCTTAAATTAAATCAGTGCTTCTGTTCGATCGGAAACATGGTGTATGTCAAAAATGATTACAAATAAACTACAGGAATTCGTGTCTTAGTGCCTGTCCAAAATTTGTTCTACATACAAAGTGTAGTGAGACTTTACACACACCAGGTCATTCAGAAAAAAGTGGCACACTACTGAACGTAAAATTGCATTGAAAATCAACCTGGGGTTAATCGCAGCGTCCTATAAGTGGTCATGCAATTATAAGTTTGCCAATGCTTTCTGAAGGGCCGACGCTCATACTATTGTTAATATCAACGCAAAGAGATCTGCTATCAATCTGTCTGCAGCTAACATCGAACCCGGTATGTCCGCGTTATGAACCTGCATTCACGAGCCCTAGTGTCACAGAAGCCGAACTTACCATACATAGCAACGAGTAATATAGCGGGAGTGTTTAGGGAATTTCCGTATAGCTGCGAGTAATACTTGAGATACATTGGAGAACTTACCATATTCAGCAACGAGTAATATAGCGGAGAAGTATAAGGACTGTCCATATGGCTGCGAGTAATTTTTGTGATACATAGGAAAACTTATCATATTCAGCAACGAGTAATATAGCGAAGAAGTGTAAGGACTTTCCACATCGCTACGAGTAATATTTGAAATATATGGGATAACTTACTATATATAGCAATGAGTATATAGGGAAGACATGGAAGGACTTACTATATAGTTAGTTAGTTAGTTAGTCTTTCCTCTTGAGCCTAGTAATAGTAGTAGTAGGCCTCTTTCAGTCCTGAAGGACTATAGAATTGTGCCACTTGGGAGGTGCCTGGCAGCACCGCTGGTGACTGTATAGTCCAATGCGAGAGTGACAATCCCTGTCACAGTTTCCGCATTTGTAAGACGAGGCAAGTCCCGCAGTAAGTGACTGCGCTTTGAGCCTGTGCCGCCTATCCTCAGTTTGTTGGATCAGATTGCGCTCAAAGAGCACCAGTCCGTTTCATACATCTCTTCTCCAGGAGCATCTGTCTGTTGCAACTCTTTCCCACGTGTCTGGATCTATTCCAATGGTTTTCATATCTTGTTTACACACATCCCTATATCGCATTTGGGGTCTTCCGGTTGGCCTCTTTCCTGTGGCTAGTTCTCCGTAAAGGAGATCTTTGGGAATACGTTCATCCTCCATTCGAGATACGTGGCCCAGCCACCGGAGGCGTCTCTGCTTGAGGAGGGTGTGCACTGTGGTAATATCTGCTCTTTCAAGCACCTGTTTGTTTGTTATGTGGTCTTTCCATGTTATGCCCAGGATACGTCTCAGACATCTCATGTGGAAGGAATTCAACTTCCTTTCCTGTCTTGAGTACAAGGTCCAGGATTCAGACCCATAGAGTAGTGTGCTAACAACACAAGCTTTATATATTTGAGCTTTTGTACGCTCTGTTAGTCTATTATTCTCCCAAACTCTTTTAGCTAGCCTGGAAAATGTTGTGGCTGCCTTTCCAATGCGTCTGTCGATTTCTGTCTCTAATGAAAGATTATCTGATATTGTCGACCCCAAATACACAAAATCGTGGACGACCTTCAATTCGTAATTAGAAATTTTGATTGACGGGGGCGCACAAGCGTGTTGTTCTATCACCTGTGTTTTATTTAGGCTAATGGTGAGCCCAAAGTCTTTGCAGGCGGCTGCAAAACGATCTATGAGCCTTTGGAGATCTACTGCTGTATGAGTAGTCAGTGCTGCATCATCTGCAAAAAGTAGTTCTCTTACGCATCTTGATCTTATTTTGGTCTTTGCCTTGAGTCTTGATGGGTTAAAAAGTTTTCCATCAGATCTTGTGTGGAGGTATGTGCCTTCATTGGCAGTCCCAAATGCCTGCCTTAAGAGAACAGCGAAGAAGATACCAAAGAGTGTAGGAGCAAGCACGCAGCCCTTCTTTGCTACATTTTAAAATTTCAGGTGGGATACTATCTTTTCCAGGTGCCTTGCCGGATTTGAGAGAGTCTAGTGCTTCGCTGATTTCTGTGAGGCAAGGTTCGTTATCCAGGGCATGCATGGCAGACTGTTGATCGATGGCTTCCAGAGCTTTTTCGCTGACAGGGTTATCCACTGAGTATAGCTCTGAGTAGTGTTCTACCCAGCAATCCATTTGTTTCGCTCGATCTTTTATGATTACCCCCTCAGTTGATCGTAAAGGGGCCATCTTATTTTTTGATGGACCGACAGCTTGCTTGATGCCCTCGTACATTCCTCTTATATTTCCAGTGTCTGCACAAGTTTGAATTTGAGCAGAGAGCTGTAGCCAGTACCTGTTCGCACATCTTCTTGTCATCTGTTGTACTCTATTTCTGGCCGTTCGCAATGCCTGCAATGTTTTCTCTGAAGGTGATGTTTTATACACTGAGAGTGCATGTCTCTTTATCTCCAGGACTGGGAGCATCTCTTCAGCGTGTGCTTCAAACCAGTCGGTTGATTTAGTTTGCTTCTTGCCAAATGTTGATAGTGCTGCATTGTAGATGGTGTCGCGAAAATGACTCCATCTCTCGGTGGAATTTCCGTTTGTGGGGCCAGGCAGAGTATCCGCTAGATCCTGCATGAATTTGTTGACCTTCTCTTTATTTTGGGTGCCGCTGGTGTCAATGCGTGGTCTTCCTTCTGTTCGGCTTCTGTAGATTCTCTTGGGCTTTATCTTCACCTTGCTGGTCGGTGAATGGTCGGTGTCGCAGCCAGCACTATGATAGCTGCGAGTCAGCCGTACATTGCGGAGGTTGCTGCGTTTAGTGAGCACCAGGTCGAGTTGGTGCCAGTTCTTTGATCTGGGGTGCCTCAATGACACCTTGTGTTGAGGTTTCATGTCAAAGAAGGTGTTGGTCACGCACAGATTATGGTGGCTGCAGAATTCCAAGAGACGTTGTCCATTGTCATTGATCTTCCCAACGCCAAAGTGTCCTAGACATGAAGGCCAAGATTTGTGGTCGGAGCCAACCCTGGCATTGAAATCCCCCAGGATAAAAAGATGTTGTTTCTCTGGTGTTTCACTGACTTCTTTGCTAAGGTCATCATAGAACTTGTCTTTAGATTCTGATGCTGCAGTTAGTGTTGGGGCGTAAACGCTTATAATACTAACTGGGCCTGCCTCTGTCTGGAGTTGGAGCTTCAGTATTCTTTCAGTGCCATCACTTGGTGGTATGGTGGAATTAAGCAGCTTGTTTCTGATAGCGAAGCCAACTCCATGCTCCCTGGTCTCTCCGCACGGCTTGCCATGCCAGTAGAAATTGAAGTCCCTCTCCTTGGCTTCCAGATTCTTGGAGTCTGGTCTCTTGCAGGGCGACAATGTCTATCCCCAGTCTTAGTAGTTCGTTGTTTATCACTGCAGGTTTGCGGGCATCCACAATCTCATTTAGATCGTCTGAGATGCCAGGTGTCATGGTTCTTACGTTCCATGTTCCCAGCCTTAGGGCCGGTTGTTTTGTTTTTTTCTTGTTGCTAGGTGTATAGATTGCGGTCCATGTGTCAGGATTTTCCCCTGAGCTCCACACACCCTCAGGAGCAGATGAACCGTGGCGAGACAACACCTTATTGACTGGGGGTTGCCCAGCTTAGGCGGGTGGTAGCTGTCTAGTGAGATACGATGATCTCTCCCACCGTCGGAAGTAGCCCCTGGCGCCTTGCTCTACGCCAATCGAGCATTAAGACTTATAACCGGCAAATGCTGCTTCCCGTGTTGTGTCACCGCTTTACACGGTGCTGAAGTGACCTCTTCAGGGCACAAGCCTGGGCAATGGAAATCGGAGAACCAGCTGTTGCCCAGTAGCAGGTTCCCCCTCTCCACGTCGCCGATGTTGACCAAGGGAAAGGCAGTAGCCAATGCAACGTGGCATCGGTGCCGTCGCAGGAGTTGCCAGAACTATGTTGTTTACAACATGGAACTGCCTTAGGGACTCCATCTCCGGATTTGTCCTCAGGGTTTACTCCCGAAGCCTTTACCATATGGGTATACCCGCAAGGCAGCGGAGGTTTGAGATTTAGAGTTCCTTCTCTTAGAAGAGATACCAACCAAGGCTGACGAGCCTCCTCTGCCCGGGAATCAATAAGGAGGGAAGTCTACCATTCTTCCTTCCTGGCAGTGACCATACTGATCGGATGACCGTAGCCATTGTCTCTACTGAGAGATCCTCTGCCCACCGTCACCGACTTGAAACCATAACCAACAACAATCTGTCAGCTGCTCCTAAGTTCAATCCACCACCTGCTCCCATGGCTTCACGTTACCCTGTTGGGGGGGGGGGGCTAAACGGGTACTCCACCTTGCTCAAGGGTGTCCCGTAGGCTAGCGGAGGGAAGGAGGCACCTTACTTCTCCTTTGATAGAGTGTACCCCTACCCCGCTACCCTAAGTCGGCGCATACTTACTATATAGCAACGAGTAATATAGGGAAGACATGGAAGGACTTAAAATATATATAGCAAGTAGTAATATAGGGAAGCCGTCTCCCTGGCGAAGGTATTAAGGACGCTGTTCGTAATCCCGTATACCCACGTACGAAACACGGCTGCGCGAAATTCGGCAGCAGATCGCGTCGCGTTGGTTTCTTACGGAAAAGTATATGAGCCGGTGGTTCAGAAAAGTAATGATAAACTACTGAAAAATGCTGGTGTTAACTGCAATGTCCTGTAAATAGGATATGCAAAACAAGAAGAATAGGAAAGACACTGAAGGACTTTCAATATATAGTTACGAGTAATATTTACGAGAAATTGAAGGACTTACTGTATTGAGCAACGAGTAATAATATAGTGAAGACATGGAAGGACTTTCAATATATAGTAACGAGTAATATAGTGAAGATATTGAAGAACTTACCATATATAGTAACGAGTAATATTTGAGAGATATGGAAGGACTTATATAGCAACGAGTAATATTTGAGAGATATGGAAGGACTTATATAGCAACGAGTAATATTTGAGAGATATGGAAGGACTTATATAGCAACGAGTAATATTTGAGAGATATGGAAGGACTTATATAACAACGAGTAATATTTGAGAGATATGGAAGGACTTATATAGCAACGAGTAATATTTGAGAGATATGGAAGGACTTATATAGCAACGAGTAATATTTGAGAGATATGGAAGGACTTATATAACAACGAGTAATATTTGAGAGATATGGAAGGACTTATATAACAACGAGTAATATTTGAGAGATATGGAAGGACTTATATAACAACGAGTAATATTTGAGAGATATGGAAGGACTTATATAACAACGAGTAATATTTGAGAGATATGGAAGAACTTATATAACAACGAGTAATATTTGAGAGATATGGAAGGACTTATATAACAACGAGTAATATTTGAGAGATATGGAAGGACTTATATAACAACGAGTAATATTTGAGAGATATGGAAGGACTTATATAACAACGAGTAATATTTGAGAGATATGGAAGGACTTATATAACAACGAGTAATATTTGAGAGATATGGAAGGACTTATATAACAACGAGTAATATTTGAGAGATATGGAAGGACTTATATAACAACGAGTAATATTTGAGAGATATGGAAGGACTTATATAACAACGAGTAATATTTGAGAGATATGGAAGGACTTATATAACAACGAGTAATATTTGAGAGATATGGAAGGACTTATATAACAACGAGTAATATTTGAGAGATATGGAAGGACTTATATAACAACGAGTAATATTTGAGAGATATGGAAGGACTTATATAACAACGAGTAATATTTGAGAGATATGGAAGGACTTATATAACAACGAGTAATATTTGAGAGATATGGAAGGACTTATATAACAACGAGTAATATTTGAGAGATATGGAAGGACTTATATAACAACGAGTAATATTGAAGAAACTTGAAAGTCTTACACATAGTATGTGTCGACTGTAACAGCATCATATTGCCCCATCTCTTCCCCGGGCATATTGTAAATATTCTCATCGTGAGCAGGTTTACTCATTTTTTTTTTACAAAATGCAACCTGGCTAGCGGTTAACCGGCATCATCATCATCATCATCATCATCATCATCATCATCATCATCATCATCATCATCATATAACAGGCCCATTGAGAATTGCATTCGTAATCCCGCATACTGCGTTCGAATCACAGCTGCAGGCGATTTGGAAGCAGACCGCCTTGCGTTGGTTTCCATACAAAGGTATGAGTGCCGGTCGTTCAGAAAGCAAGGGCAAACTTAAACGTAAACTTGCTAAGAAATCACAAAAGCCCCCCCCCCCCCCCCCAAAAAAAAAAAACTGCTGTGGTTGACTGCCACGTCCTGTAAAGGATATGCACACAAATTTGTTAAAGAGCGTCACTATTCTTCGTCTTCGTGGTCCGTGTTATTCGAAGAATTGTTCGGCATAATCTCTGCTATTTCCAGCTGTCGGTGGATTGTTAGTGAACTTAACGTACTCATGTATCCAATATTGTCGCCAATATCTGAGAATAGTAGGCGCCTGATTCACTACTCAAGGAGCAGGGGCACTTTACGATATCCTCGGAGTTTTTGAAGGAATACTGTTTCGGTAGGATATGAACCCAATAGTTTTAGTTTGCAGCCTGGACATATATATATATATATATATATATATATATATATATATATATATATATCGTTTGAAGCGATGGATTGAAATTGTCACGGGTGATTCTTAAAGCTGTTTTTCTTTGTGAATATTTCTGTAAAAAACATGGTTTTCAGTTGTTAATGTTTTTACAATACGATTTTTAACTTTTTTTCTTATAATGAGAAGTTTAATTGTGAATGCTAATTTTTGTACCCGGATGTTGAGTAGTGAATGCTTTTCCAAAAATTTAAAAAAAAAAAACTTAATTTTATATTGTGACATTTTGTTACAACTGGAATTGTAATTGTGACACTTTGTTGCGACTGGAGATGAAATTGTGCCACATTTTTACAATTGGAGTTGTAATTGTGACACTTTATTACTACCGGGTTTTTTTAATAAATTGTGGCTTATTGTCACGACTGGCCTTTTATTGTCGAATATTGTCGACTCTTAGACATAAATTTAACTTTCAATATTTGTATGGTAATACACTTGAGAGTATGGTAAGAGAGAGAGAGAGAGAGAGAGAGAGAGAGAGAGAGAGAGAGAGAGAGAGAGAGAGAGAGAGAGAGAGAGAGAGAGAGAGAGAGAGAGAGAGAAGGGGGGAGGGAGAGAGAGAAGAGAAAATACTGGTAGTCTGAAAGACAGACAACCATATTGAAAGACAAAAAATGGGAAAGAGAAAAGACAGACAGACAGACAGACAGACAGACAGATAGAGAAATACACAGACAGAAAGAGAAATACACAGACAGCGAATTGATAATAATCAAAGCCAGGTGTACAGAACAAGCGGTGACTGTGTGTTGGTATTAAGAAACAATGTGACTGTACTACATAATAAAATGCTGATACAATAATAAGTGTGGTTATTGATGATCGTTTGGTTGCTATGTTTATGTTGTTGTAATAAGTCACTACCGTTGAATGTAAGAGACTGCTGAAACGCTGTATAGAACCTGTTTTTCTGTATGGCAGTGAATCTTGTAACATAAATGAACAAATTAGGAAGGACTTGGAAGCAAAAAAGACGTGTTTTATGAAACGTATGTTGTAAATTGCTTGGACTGTCATAGGTAAACGTTAGTCGCATATTCTTTACAGGACGTAGCAGTCAAACCAGCAATTATTGGGTCTTTGTGATTCCTGGGCAATTGAACGTTCAAGTCTCCCCCGATGTGTCTCCACCTTGCCGTGGTGGGGGAGCTTGCGTGCCCCATTGACCCCATCTGCTTGCCGATGGATGAAAACTACATATCGGACAGCTTATGGGATAGGGGCCAGACTAAGAGAGTCACAAACTGCTGCTCTGGAGGTAGACTGAGGATAGCAGTCAAAAGATTAAATCAGGTACACGAAGGCAGAAGACCTTGGTCCGGACAATACTCTAAGGCTCTCTGTCGAGGACTGTGGCTGAACGCCTCTAAGCCACACACCCTCGGATCTGAGAGCCGGGCCGATACACACCTACCGAAAAATAAAGGTGAGATACTGAGCAAGCTACATGCTCAGAGGTCTGATACATGATCGAAGGCTCTCAGCTGGGGGATATGAGTTTTTCCAGGATGAGAGGGCCTGGCCGTTTCTCGTTCACTGCTGCACGAAGGTAAGGTGCTGAGCCGGCAGCACATGTAGCCTACCTCGTGAGCGAGTACAAAAAGTCAGAAAAGTGCCGCAGTCGAATGAAATGGTTACGAAAACTGTCTGTATCTAACTCATAGAGAGTGTTGTCTGTATCTAACTCATAGAGAGTGTAGACAAAAGTGGAAAAACGTCTCAATAACACGAAATGGAACGCACGGCTAGCGAACCTATTGCGTGGTCTGAAGTCAAAAGCAAAAGCTTACCGAGTGGATGTCGCCCGCAGTCTGACCGTTCCTGGTGTGTGCTTGAGCGACGAGTGGCAAGCGCGATGCCCAACACATGGAAGTGAGGAATTGAAGCAGCCATGAGAAGGACGTGGCAACTCCTCGGGTGAGCCCAGTCTCAGAGCAATATGTGCCGGCTCTGCAATTATGGAAGCCTCCTTGGATAGCCTTGGATAGACTCATGGTCTGCCCCTGCCTTCCCTTGAGGGTTAACCGTGATGTCGATGATCGTTCTATCTTGACCAGCTGAGATGAGGGCGACATCACAACAATAAGTCTAACGTGCCTCGAAACCCGAGGAAGGATAACCTCATTAAAAAATGCCCGCCGGAAGTCGGAAGTGTCGTCCTACGGGTGGCAAACTAAAAATTGACACTACGCATTTCCGTCCGAGTGAAATGTCTCGTCCGAATGTCTCTCGTGCTAGGAACAGCTCTGACTACCTAGTTTCCGAATGCCGATCTTGTTCGGAACAGCTCTGACTAGGTAGTTTTCCGAATGTCTGTCGTGCCTGGAACAGCTCTGACGGGCGCAACGACAAGCACATGTCCGAAAACTCGCTGAGTGGATACCATCTGCAGACCTGTCTGGTTTGTGCAGGAACGGCCCGGGGCGAACGAAATGCCCAATATATTGAAGTGAGGAATTAAAGCAGCCATGAGCAGGCCGTGACGATTCCCTCGGTGAGCCCAGTACCAGGGCGCTATGTGTCGGCCCTGCAACTATGGAAGCAACCTTGGATGGCGGAAAAAGCTATGGACTGTCCATTCCTTCTCTTGAGGGATGACCGAAGTCCTCGACTGTTCCAACTTGACCAGCTGGGATGTGGACGGTACCACAAAAGTGAGAGTCTCCCAGGAATGCTAACCTGGTCAAAAATGCACGCAAAAGCCGGATGTGTTGACCTAAGGGTTTTCAACCCAAGGGTGCCTAACGCACACCGCAATCACATCTGAAAAAACACTCTGGATGAACGAAAAGAAAAAGAAGAAGAACGTTCAAGTAGTTTGCCATTGCTTTCTGAACGACCGGCACCCATACCATTTCATAAACAAGATTACGCAAGACGGCCTGCAGCCAAATCGCCCGCAGCTGTGTTTCTAACGTGGTATGCGGGATTACGAACTGCATCCGTAACCCTTCACTACGGAGCCGGCTGCCATTGTAACTAATAACGATTGTCTGAAAGAGGCTAATGAAACTAGAACAGTATATACAGCGCAGGTCCGCATGGCCGAATGGGTAAGAACGCGTATTCTTAAACATCCGTTGTGCTGAAGCCGAGGTAAGCGGTACAACCCCTACAGCGAACAGCTGGACTAAAATGTTGATCTGTCGTCCTTGACTTAGACGTACATTACACGTACCTCTGAAGTCGGAGTGGGTTCGCCTGATGGCGAGGGACACTGTTCATAGAGAAAGCTAATCCACACGTAAAATTCAGTCCATCACTACTTTAAATAGTGTGTATGGACTACGTCTGAGTTCAAAGCGAGCGAGCGAACGCAACAACAAAAAATCATATACAACAATAAGAAAGAGACAAATAGCTTTATTTGGTCCTGTGATGAGAAGAGAGACATTGGGGGGAATGGTGACAATTGGTAAGATTGGTGAGAAAGGAAACAGATGTTGGATGGACGGTGATGATGACATGGATGAATATCATCAACATAGTGATTCTTGAACACCGAAGACAGAGATCGGTAGGGATATGAAAAAGAAGGAGTTATATGAACGTTAGCAGACAATACGGAATAAAATATATAGGTTTATATTAAAACTAATTTAGACATGGCCGTCGACCTCATCTCATCTCATCATGTTCCTCTTGTACCTTGCAGTGTCGAGGTGAAGTATAAACAGCAGTAGAGTGCCCGCTTATGGGCTTCATGTATCGATATTCCCATGGACTCTGTTATTCCCTGCGTCCATTGTTTACGTGGTCGGCCTCTTCCTCTGCTTCCCTCTGGTCTGTACATCATTGCTTGTTGTGGTATACTGTTAGTTCGTAACCTACTTGCATGGCCAAACCATTTGACTTGCAGCCTTCTAATAAAATCTAGTGCAGCTATCACCCCCACTTTAGTCCTGATTTCTTCATTCCTGATCTTATCTCTTCTTGATACATTGAGTATTCTTCTCAGGAATCTCATTTCTGTTGTGATTTTTCTTTCTCTTTTTCTGTCATTGTCCAGGTTTGGCATTAGTAACATAGAGTTGGTAGGAAGATTGTGTTGTAAAGTGTTTTCTTAGTAGTTATTGATTCATGTTTATTCTTTAGTATTGGTGATATTTGTCCAATGGGTTGGTTTGCCTTATTGCACCTATTTTCGATATCGTCTTCTGAACTGCCATTTGATGATATTATACTTCCTATGTACTTGAAACCCCTTACTTGTTTCAAGGGATGTTCGTTTAGGTGAATCGTTGTTGCTTTTTCTTCTTTAGTTATAGTCATTACCTCTGTTTTGCTTGTGCTAATTTTCATGTTATGTTCCCTACACATTTTGTTTAGACTATTCATGTGGTCTTGTAATTCACCTTCTGACTTTGCTATTAGTGCTTCGTCGGCCGCAAACAGGAATTCTCTAATGGTTAGATTTGCAGATGGTTCTTCTTCTGTGTTCCCGTCACGCGGTTTTATTGCTGTCTCTGCGGCCGTGGACCAATGTAAAAATTTTGAAATAACCGGGGATTTCAATACCAAAGAATGCAACGAAAAGATTATTGGCGTGACTGGTGCTTAAAGCCTAGGTTTTAGGAATGAGAGAGGTGACAGATTAATAGCAAGGTCAGAATATCATTAATTGATAATAGGTCACACCTGGTTTAAACACCACCCTCGACGATTCTACGTGGAAAAGCCCTGGAGATAATATTCGCAATCAAATTGACTACATACTGAGACCAAAGATATTCAGAAGCAGTTTAATAGGAGCAAACACTAGACCAGCAACAGATGGACATTGCGACCATGTGTCAGTTATAGGAAAGATGATGTTAAGACAATTTCAAAGAATATCAAGTTAGATCTAGCATTACTTGAACAGATTAAGAAATTAGAGAAAGGTACACTGTTACTGTAAAGAACAGATATAATGCCATGGAGATAATACAGACTATTGATGAACAGTGGGACATGTTGTTGGAATCAATCCAGCAGATATCAAAAGAAGCATTCCACTTAAACATGGAATTGCACAAAATAAATGCGAATAATAAAGGACATATATTGGTGATGACAAAGGAACAGATTGTGCCTAAATGTCCAATTAAAGTGAATGGCGTTATTCTGAGGCAAGTGCAGAAATTCAGATATTTAGGCACAAGGACAGCATCAGATGAAAGATGCACCACAGAGATAAAGAACAGAACAGGACAAGAAATGACTGCATTCTATCAAATGAAGAACATTTTATGCAATCGATCCTTATCCTTGGGAGTTAAAAAAAGAGTTCTTGCATGTTACATAGATACAGTTTTAACATTCGGTTGCGAACCTGGACAATTAGTAAACAGGCGGGGGGAAAAACAATCCACTCAAGCCTTGAAGATGTGATTTGATAGAATAGTGGGCATTTTGGGGGAGGCTAAGTCTCAAAGAAAACTTATCACAAACATCAGAAGCAAGCAGCCATTATTATTTGGCCACACAATGAGAAGAAAAAATCTGGAGCATATTGTGACAACCTGAAAGACTTGTGAAAAGAGAGATAAAGGAAGACAGCGTGAGAAAATTCTTGAGAGTTTTGTGCCATGGCACGGAAGGGAGTCAACTCATGAATTGATCGATGCCGTTGGAGATCGCAATTTATGGAGAAGCATAATCGCCCCCGCCAGCCGGCATGGCACTGGATGATGATTAAAGTTATAGTCTGTTTACTTTTTTCTGTCCCAATATAAAATTCCATATCTCAGTAACCAACTGAGGGAAAAATGATGAAATTTAGCATATAACCTTATCATTATGTCCACCGAACAAAAACATTTTTGTTCTGGAGATTGTACAGCAGATTTCAAAGTTTGTTTGTATGCGGTATATAATTTACGGGACAGAGATGAATTCCATGTTATTAAATGTATTACATCTTCACACAGAAACATTAGCGCTGAATAGTTAATTTTCTCGTGGGACATGGGATTGGCCTTATGACAAGTGCCTCGCGTAGAGCCTTGTGTCGTCATCCGAACCATTACTATAAAACAAGTTTCTTAGCGAGAAACCACGAGTTTTTCACCAAAGCATCAAAGAAACGTCGCCGCTTTCCATGATTTAAGTTGCTTTTGGACCTATCAAAGATGTATTCCTTGGGTGAGGGTAAATATAAGACGGCTGGAAAAATTTCATAACGATGCAACAGACAGTTTTCAAAATAATTGATCGTGAATGAAGGCATTCATTTCTGGACAGACTATAGTAAAAGTATGTAGTCCAGTTAAACTATCTTGAAGAAATTTTACTATACAGTAAAAACATTTCCGGAACTGTTTGCAATTATATAATGCTACATTGCCTCAAATGAGGTGAACCATTTTTTTTTCCTCTCCTGCTTTGTTTTCTTCCAATTCAGAGCAAAGTGAGGCTTATATATTACGAAAAGTATATCGAAGTATCTACAGCGTGTTTGTAATGTCTCACTACACATTTTATTCCTTCTTCCGTTGACAACATCATTCTTTTTGGAGTGTAAAGAATTACTCCAGCAGACGACAGCCATTCACTGCAAATTGCTTCATGTTGGATTGTGGAGCACATCTTTTCATGACATCATATACTTCATTTTTCAAATTTGTTCTACATACAAAGTGTAGTGAGACTTTACAAACACTTGGTATTCAAAGTTTTCTGAGCTGTTTTACATATCTAGACTCTCTGCTGACAGATGATGGAAATGTGAGTATAAACGTGAAAAGACCAACAAACATTTCTCTGATAAAGAGTAAACAGATTAAAACCTTCACATATCAGAACAGAAAGAACAACAAATATTGCTCTGATAAACACTAAACACTTCACAGATCGAAACAGAATGAACAACAAACATTGCTCTGATAAACACTAAACAAATCAAAACCTTCACAGAATGGAACAGAAAGAACAACAAACATTGCTCTGATAAACACTAAACAAATTAAAACGTTCACAGATCGGAACAGAAAAACAACAAACATTGCTCTGATAAACACTAAACAAATCAAAACCTTCACAGATCGGAACAGAAAGAACAAAAATCATTGCTCTTATAAACACTAAACAAATCAAAACCTTCACAAAACCGACTGGAATAGAAAGAATAACCAAAGTCAGAGTATTGATGGCATGCCTATTTCCTGTGCCCACAGACTGGTCTGTAATCTGGATATTAAAAACCAAACACATAAATCAGCTAAAAATCACATCTGCTCCTGTGAACGTGTGTGTGTGTGTGTGTGTGCGTGCGTGCGTGTGTGCGTGCGTGTGTGTGTGTGTGTGTGTGGGTGGGTGGGTGGGTGGGTGGGTGGGTGGGTGTGTGTGTGTGTGTGTGTGTGTGTTTGTGCGAGCGCGTGTGTGTACATGCAATATTCGAATAGAAGGATGACGCACGAAGTTAGATGATAATTAATCAATAATATTATCCATAAAGATAATAAAGTCAATGTAGAGATTAAAGAAAGGAAGATTTATTTCATTCACCATTCTCGTTTAGTAATTAGTTTAACTGATTCAGTGCTGGAGGATAATATATCGCCAAATGTTACCTCCCATTTGTACAGAAGGACGATATATCGCCATACCAGAATCATCGTTTTATTTGTTTCGTTTCGAGGTATCTTCCACAATTGCAATGCTCAATAAACTTTTTCTTTTGCTCAGAATCAGTTGACACCTTTGCTACGACGAGAGCTGGGATTTGTAGATTATTAGTAGTTGATTTAGTCATTCATTCTCCTTGTTTATGACCCTTACAGCAGTTAAATATTCTATATTTTAGCTAGATTTAATGGTTTTGACTTACTCAAATTCTTTAGTCCTTTCAGCGCTTCTATTTGTATTCTTATTCCAATATTTATGGCTGTTCAGCAACATCTTTGTCTACATTGTATATGTTTTTCCGGTAATCTCTCCACGCCATATATGAAACTGCTCTATTTTCTAACGTACATCGATTTCCACTTCATTCAAATTCGAACATTTTTTCAGCGTTCGTGGTTTCTCTCTTCGGCGTCAACATATAATTTTTGGATGAAATCTGCAATCTAAAGCAGATACTGCTTTTTGCTCCCGGGTTAGGTTATCAATGTGGCGCTTTTCTGACAGATTTGATTTCGAACCCCTTAATAGTGGGGACAAAGTTGTCGTGACTCTTAATAGAGGTGGCTAATTGCTGTTGTACCCTCTCCATGGCTACGGGCTTACGGACGCGATTCGTGAGCCCGCTTACCTGCGTTTGAAAGACAGCTGCGACCGATTTGGTAGCAGACCGCGTTGCGCGGGTTTAACGTCTTGGTATGGGAGCCGGTCGTTCAGAAAACAATGGCAAACTACTGAACGTAAACTTGCCAAGAAAATCAACAACAGCAGTAAAATGCTGCTGTCGACAGCGATGTCCTGTAAATAGGATATGAAAAAAACATTTGCTGTCGTACGTCTTGATATAGGGGACAGAACTGTGTCTAGTGTCTTGATACGGGAGACATATATAGTGTCGAAGCTCTTAATACTTAGTTAGTTGCATATCCTTTACAGGATTTTTTGGCTGTTTGTGATCTCTTGGCAAGTTTACGTTCAGTAGTATGCCTTTGCTTTCTGAACGACCGGCACCCATACCATTTTATAAAAATTCCAACGCAAGGCGGTCTGCTGCTAAATCGTCCGCAACTGTGTTTCGAACGCGGTATGCGGGACCACGAACTGCATCCGTAACTACTTTGCCACGAAGCCAGCAGCTCTTAATAAAAGAGACAGAAATAGCGTCGAGTTGTTTGTAAAGGAGACAGAGCTGTTGTCGACTGGCTTGATGAAGTTTCACGACTGGCTTGATAATGGAAACAGAACGGTAGACGACTGCCTTGATGTATTGTCCAGCCTCTTGATAGAATAGATGTGTATCTTCGAGCCTCTTGATAGAAGAGACATGTGTATTGTTGAGGCTCTTGATAGGGAAGACAGATGTATTGAGGCAATTGGTGCAGGAGATAGATGTGTTGAACCTCTTGATAGAGGAGACAGATGTATTGCTGACTCTCTTAATAGACGAGTGAGATGTATCGTCGACTCTCTTGATAAAGAAGACAGATGTATTGTCGATCCTCTTGAGACAGGAGAGCGAAATAGTTTCGAACGTGTTGACAGAGGAAACAGAACTGTTGTCGAGACTCTTGATTGAAGAGACACGGCTGGTATGGAGCCTCTAGACACAGCATATTGAGAGAAGACAAAAAATTGCTACGAGTCTTGTGATAGAGTTAGTAGAGTCGGGGATATGTGATATGTTGAGACTATACACGTCTACTCCTAGGCAGAAATTGTGTATGCATAGTATAATCATGATGATGTGGTTATGACCTAACAGATAATGTATCTATCTGGTCATGTGATGGCGGATTATATTTATTGAGCCACTGCTTTCTATACATACTTTTTAAAATTCGTTTAGCTTTTTTATACAACGCAAGGTGATGTTGTCTGTTGCAATATTTGATTGATTGGTTGACTGATTGATCTAGGAACCGACATAACAGCATTCGGGGCATTCCCATAGGCGCTCCGTCCCCATCCTCAGCAGCCATCGAAGAGTTCCAACACCAATAGTACCAGTAGCAATCTGATTATATGTCCGTATCGTCTTTCCTCTGAGCGTCGCGCGTCGGCCACATCCCCTCGTCACCCCTCGCTGCCTCATTCTTGCCAGACCATGATGATCCAGCTGCTCCTCCGAGGTGTGCACGTGCTCCCACAAGGCCGCAAACACGTCTGCCTTGTCATGTATCAATACTCCACCAAGTTTTGCAGAGCCAACCAATCTGTCGACCTGTTCATTCCCCAGCACACCGACATGCCCCGGAGAAAAGATCCAGGCGATACTTGCCACTCGCGACCTCTGAAGCGAAGCAATCCACTCTGCACGAAGCATTCCTCACCTTCCTCAGCATGCTTTCTGAGTCAGTTACAATAACGATATGTGTGTGTATCGTATTCTCGATCCAGCGGAAAGCTACAGTGACCGCCTCCACCTCCATTCTTAAGTTAGATGTTGTGGTATCATATGCCAGGCTCTCCTGCATCAAACGTCGGCCATTAGCTTTTGCTATGAACCCCCAGGCACTTCTCCTACTCTCGACACCGAACCATCTGTGTAGATAATCATATCACCCGAGCGAGTATTATCCTGAATTAGTTGCTGGATTTCCATTTCCGTGGCCCCTCAATGTGATTATAACTCTGCACAATATTTGGGGCGTCCAACATCTATCTTCTTTCCCAGTATATAACTGTGGTGGCATTCATTGGACTATCGCTGATTCCAGAGAGTGGACATCATTAGCTGTGTGAATCTCAAAGCAGAGCTGTCGGGAATCAACATACTGCCATTCTGGATACTGAACTGGATCGACTCTCGGGGTAAGGTGGCTATACGAAGAAATAAATAATTTCTTATCCACGTTAATCCCAGATCTGAACCTTAATTCTCTCAACATTAAATAAGCAATTAGGCAAGCTGGCCACGGCTTTGTACTCGTCGTAATCTGTCCACGCCTCAGTAAAACCGTCTTTATTTTCAGTCGTCCATGGTTTTTTCCCCCTCCGTGGAATTCGAACACATGGGGACGACTACACTTAAACAAGCCCCGGGACGCATTTAAACCGCATTTCCCCATTTTTTAAAACTTGAAAGCCTCAAAAGCATTCTTGCTGTCTAGAAATCCGGATATTTTTGTGAAATTCGCTCGTGGGAAATATAAACATTCGATGATCGGTGACAATTTGAGCAAGAATAAACTTTCCGATCCCCGCTCGCGGCCATTTCTTGCCATTGCTCCCCTAACGGAAACGGTAATGTGGTGTCATTTTTGTTGTTGGAGAAATAAAACCCCAGAAATCATCTTTGTCTCACGTTTGCCTGATGTAATCTCCTTCTGCGTGATTCGAGCCTCATTATGACAATCTTCTGCCGATGAAAATGAAAACTGCAAGTGTTTGAAGAGCATTACCACCCTTTGTGAGAGGACCACGTGTAAACAATGTAGTCTTTCCCACGATGACTGTCCATTCGTGTTGGCTCTCATCAGGTTATCGGTCTATCTCTTATAGCAGCCTCTCCGCTTCCAATCAGATTTCCCCCGCTCTGTTAGCTGTTTTTCCTCTTTTATGTACGATCTCCAAATCTCTCAGGTTCAATGAAGTTGTAGAGCCGTACAATGGCCTCTTGAGCAACCGCTGATGCCACTTCGTGATCCGATGCATCCTGAACACAAAACCTCGTAAATCAATTTTCTTCCGGTTAAAAAATCATTTCTATATTAACAGCGCCGGGGTTTCCTCTTGGTCCTGTTTGATTTAATCCGCACATGACAAAGAGAGCGGTTTTACAGTTTATAAAAAGCAAAACGTGTGTAAACATGACAGAACCAACTGACTGTTCATCCTTGCTGCTTCAGAATTCCCCATCGCATTGCGGGTATTTCCCATTCTTCTCTAAATTTAGCTGGCCTCGCCCTGCAAAAGGAAGGTTTTTGTTTTCATTCGCTTTGAACT
>OY992883.1:43847125-43864625 GCA_963921405.1 Cepaea hortensis
GATCCCAGATCAATTTATAAACATCTGTCTTAATAGGGATTTGAACAGATGACCACTGGGCCGGCAGGCAAGCGTGTTACCCACTTCACACATGACGACAGGCATGATGGGTTATTGGAGGACGTTAAAGGAAGATGACAAATTGAGGCGTGAAGGAGAAAGAGAAAGAATGAGAGAGAGAGAGAGAGAGAGAGAGAGAGAGAGAGAGAGAGAGAGAGAGAGAGAGAGAGAGAGAGAGAGAGAGAGAGAGAACGAACGAACGAACGAACGAACAAACTTTATTTTAAAAGGGTAACAAATTGGGCACGCAGGCCCGTCTTACAGTCGGCCCTTTCTATCACTCATCTTTCATTCATCAAATGTGCATGTTACATTTACATAGGGGAAAAAAAATACATTGTCAAATGGATTATGTAAGCATAAACAATGCATAATACGCATGGTACATTCACATGGGAAAAAAAAAACATTGTCAAATGAAAGTTGTAAACATAAACAGTGCATATTGCAATGTTGTGAGACACATCCCCCATCCACCCTCACACCCCGCAGCCACCCACACATCCCTCAGCCACCCACACATCCCCCACACATCCCCCACACCCCCACCCACACACACATACCTCCACGAACTCACACAAACTCAGGCAAACATACATGCCGCCACAAACCCACTGATCCCCCACCCACACACATTTCCCAACCCACACATACATTCCCCACCCATCCCATAACCGATACGCACACACCCACCCACATATTCTCCACCACCCACCCACACACCCGCAACCACCCAGAAAAACACACATCACAAAACCACACACACATACTCCCGTCAACCCACACATCCCGCACCTATCCACACATACATCCCGCACCCTCACAATTTTCCTCACCCACCCACACACACATCAGCCAACCTACACCCACTCACCCACCCAATATCCGCCACCTCTTAACTACATATCCCCCACCTATATACACATCCCCACCCGCAAACACATCTCCCCACCTGCCCACACATATCCCCCACCCATAAACACCCAAAAACACACACCTCCCACCCACACACACTCCACCACCCACATATACCCCACCCACACACATCCGCCGCTCACGCACATCTTCCCACGAACACACAGATCCCCCAACCATACACTCATCTCTCACACACATCTACCCACTCACGTACTCATCCATCAACCACTCACACCCACACATCACCCACCCACCCATCAACACATGCATCTCTCATCTACACACCCACACACACCCCAACCACCCAGCCAAACACACATCCCCCATCCTCACATACATCCGTCATCCACCTGCACATCCCACACCTCCCCCACCTCTCACACATCTCCCCTCCCACACAAAACTCCACCCATAACACATTCCCCCACATGCATTCCTCATACACATCCCCGCCCACACATCCCTCACCCACACACACACACACATCTCCCCACCCACCCACACGTCCCCACCTACAAACATCCTCACCACCCACACATACATCCTCCACCCACTCACATTTACCCCATCCACACTCACACAATCCCACCCACACAGACATATCCCATTCACAGACACCCCCCCCCCCCCCCCCCACACACTCATCGAGAGAGAGAGGGGGAGAGGGAGGGGTGGGGACAGAGACAGAGACAGAAATAGAGAGAAGGAGAGGGAGAGAATAAAGAAAGATAAAAGCGAGAAAGGCTGCAGGAGTGGAAAGGGGGATTGAAGGAAGACAGAAAGAAAGAGAAGCGCCATTGATAGTAGACACACATTTATGACGGACGTAGACACGAAAAGAAAGCCTTCAAAGTTCTTTTAATTTAAAGCATTTGTAACTCGTATGAGGTCGGACAGATGAAATGAGTATATCATTGACGAGTGTATTTCAAAATGAAAGCGAACTCCAAATCTGAAGAACCGCAAAAGGACGGGCAGAAAATTTAAGTAATCCTCAGCTAAACAGGCCAGACAGAACATAAATGCAAAGCATGCAAACTGAACATAGAAGAGACAGAAATCAAATATATCTCGAAAGAACACCAACTGTTGTATGGGCGAGGAAATGAAACCGCACGCAGTTCCGGTAATAATCCTCAGTGCATAATCTCTGGGTTATTCAATGCTCATTCTGTAGAGCCGTAGATGAAAGATTGTCTCCCCCTTGTGTGGCAGAAGCAAGCATTCCGGCCAATCAATATCAAGATGGTCTCCATTTTCAAACATGGCCGCTGTTTAAACTGGGCGCTTTACCCTGATCGTTTCATCAACCGCGATAATTGATTTACTTAAAACGAGTTTCTCAAATTGCCTCTTACGATTTCTCCGAGTTTTAAGACGATCATTTGTCCGAGCTGGGTGACATGAAACTAATCATGGCTTGGGGTGATGCCTCAATATCGGCAGCGGTGGGATCACAGACTGCTGGCCCAGATGACCACCCACCTCAGTTTAATGTAATTTTAACGAGCAGCGGTGGCGCAGTGGTACCACGCTTGCTTGCAGGCCTATAGATCAAGGGGTAGAATTCACATCCTGTTTACAACGTATTGCTATCCTAGGTCAGCCGTGCTTAACATGAGTACCAGGAACTGTCATGGTAGGTGAAAGGGGCGGGCGTGATACACACTGATACACATTGATACATGTTGATACACATTGATACACGTTGATACACATTGATACACATCGAATCACCCGCTTTGTCTGTAGGAATATAAAGCTAGCATATGTCCACTACGCATCAAGGTGTCAAAATGGCCCTTTATTTTATTAACTTGGGTAGACCCCATTTATGTGTGTGTGTGTGTGTAGAGAGAGAGAGAGAGAGAGAGAGAGAGAGAGAGAGAGAGAGAGAGAGAGAGAGAGAGAGAGAGAGAGAATTTGTGTAGCTATCTGCAGAATACCTGGATGGCTTGGCTACGTGGCATGGTCCGAGACAGAAACACGGAGCTGATCCACGACTCTGGTGATCGAGTGAGATGGCGAAACATCGCCGCCCACGCTTATCGGCATGGCACATGATGGATGGATTGGTCTGCAGAAATATAATTAGCTATCTACATTGCATCTGTCTCCAGCAATAAATATAGCTATCTACAGCAATATGTGTAGATCTATTTAGCAATATATGTAGCTGTGTACAGCCATATATGCGGCTTTCATATATGAAGCTGTGGAATGCCAAAAATCTAGCTATCTACAGCTATCTACTGCACTATACGAAGCTGTCTATAGCAATAGAGTTTGCGTGGCTGAGCTGTTAAACGCGCTGAAACCTTCTCTTCTCACTGCGACGTACTGGGTTCATTCTACAAGCCGGCTAGCTGGACTTACATACCGACTTCTGGTTCATAAAGCAAGTAGTTTAACTGATTAAAAGCCATGGGACGATTAATCGTCTTAAGTCGCAATCAGCATCTGCCATGGGCTTATATACACTAGTTTTCCCTATGCATGTTCCTTGTAATTTGATATATAATACAACATGTCTTCTACCATATTAACACATTTTAAGTCATAACTATGACACACCGCTACTTCCCATTTTCGGCCATCAATATTTGTTTGGTCCAAGCCTAATTTTTGTTTGGTTATGAATCTGTGTGTGTGCGTGTGCGTGTGCGTGTGTGTACTTGTGCGTGTGTGTGTGTTTTTTATTTGTGTGTGCTAACTCTTTTTATGTCCTAGTGTTGTCTATTCATACTACTTCTAGTAACACTGGGCTGCATTTTGCGTGTGGATTAGCTTTTTCTATTACCAGTGACCCTTGTCATCATGCGAAACCACTCAAACTTCAGTGGTACTTGTAATTTATGTCCCCAAATTAAGGACAAGAAGTCAACATGTTAGTCCGACTGTGAGGTCTAGGGGTGAATCCCTTACCTCAGCATGCTGCGTGCAGAATCATCATCAAGTGGCGTAGGCGTTCATGACTCTCCATAGGTCTCGGTCTTTGGTTTTCTGGATCAACTCTCCAGTTGATATTCCTCCATGCCACCGTCTCAATCCATCCAGCAGCATTTCTCGTGGTCTGCCTCTGCCTCTCTTCCCCTCGATCTTTCCAGTTCTCTTGATGTTCTCCAGCGCCTCTCTTCTTATCACCTGACCAAAAAAAGTTGTTTGTCTCTGTCTTATTGTTGTATATAATGTTCTAGTTTCGCCAGCCTCTTTAAGGCATTCGTCGTTAGTTACTTTGGTAGTCCAAGGAATTCGTAACATTCGTCTAAGGAACTACATCTCTGTTGCTTCCAATGTCTTCCTAACTTGTTCATTTATATTCCAAGATTCACAGCCATACAGCAAAACAGGTTCTGTATCGCTCTTGAGAACTTTCTTTCTTACATTCAATGATAGCGACTTATTGCATAAGATATTCTTCATTTTTTTAAATGCAGCCTTTGCTTGCCCTATTCTGCTCTTACTCTCTGTTGTGCATCTTCCATCTGATGTTATAAATGCCCCTAGATATTTAAAACTATCCACTTGGTGGAGAATTTTCCCTTCTATCTCAATTTGACATTAGGCTGTCATCTGTTTCTTTGATATCACTATTTATAACTACAACATATCCAGGCGAACCTTCTGGCCTAGAGAGACAACAGTGGAAGATAAACTCTATGGACCGCTGAATGAACTAAACAAGACTGTTAGATTTATACAAGAGACAACATTGCAGTTATAGACATATTTCAGGCGAACGAAAGAAGAAGAAGACTATTTATACTGTTTTCTTGATATTCAAGGAGAGTCCTTTCTTTGCGATTTCTGTTACTACAATGGCCAACAATTGTTGTAGATCTGTTGCATTATCCGCTATCAATACTGTGTCATCTGCATAGAGAATATTATTTATTTTATAACTTCCAAATATTATTCCTAGCTTTTCTTTTATCTCTCTCATTATTACTTCGCTATAGAGGGAGAAGAGATCCGGTGACAAAACACATTCCTGCCTTACTCCCATCTTTATGTGTTCATAATTTCCTTCTTTATTTCCCATTTTAATTGCAGAGTGCTGACTCTGGTTCCAGTAAATATTTTTTATTATTCTGAGATCTTTCCCATCAGTGTTAGTATCTTCCAACATTTTAATCAGTTCATCATATTTTACTTTATCAAATGCCTTAGTATAATCTATGAAGCACAAATATATGTCTTTCTTTGTCTCTACTTATCTTTCTAATAGTGTTCGTAATGTGTATATTGCATTGTTTGTACCTTTTCCTTCCACAAATTCATACTGCTCTTCACCAATTTTCATTTTTATTTTTTTCCTTGTTCTTCTCATTATAATTCTGAGTAGAAGCTTAGTGACATGATTTATGAAGTTAATTGTACGAAAATCTTCGCATTCAATTGCTCCTGATCTTTTTTGGTATAGTTATAAATACAGATTTCAACATATCGCTTGGTATATATCCACTGCTATAAATATCATTCAACATTTTGGTTAATATATCTACTTCAAATTCTCCCATTACTTCTAATTCTTCTATTGTGATTACATCTGTCCCAGCTGATTTTCCTTTTTTCATATGCTTGATAGCGTCATCAACTTCTTCTTTTAGAATAGGTGGACCTTCTAAGTTACTTTCTTCTGTTAATTCTGCCCTTTTACCATCATATACGTCTCTTATATACTCATTCCACCTCTTAATTATAGCATCTTCCTCCAATAATATATTTCCTGTTTTTGATTTTAAACAACTTGTATTTATTCTTATTTTTCTTCCTGTAATCTCACTGATTTGTTTGTGCATAATATTTGTATCTTTAATAGAATTTAATTCAGTTTTCTTGCATTATTCATTTAATCAACTTTCATTTGTCTTCACACAATTATTTATTATTTCTTTACTTATCTCATTATATGCATGCTTATCATTTTTACTCTGTTTTTTTTTTTTTTTTTTTGGCCATCAACTTTAATATTTCTTCAGTCATCAATTTTTTCTTAGCCTTTTGGCCTCTCTCCGGTAATATTTCTTTGCTCGTTTGATAAATGGAATCCCTTAACATTTCCCATTGTTCGTTTATATTCTGTATTTTAGCTATATTATAATCATCATCAGAATCACTGTCGCACTATCATCATCGTCATCATCAACACCATCATCGTCAGTATAATACTATAATCATCATCTCTATAATCATCATCATCATCACTGTAATGTTATCATCATCATCTCCATAAGCATCATCATCGTGATGAAGATGGTGGTGAAGATGAAGATGGTGGTGATAATGATGAGGATGTGACAGTGATGATGAGGCAAAAGTGATAATAATAATTGTGGTGGTGTGACATTACCAAAACAAATATGCTAATTAATAAAAATCAATAACTTGTCTAAACAGATGATTTCATGAAAACTCTTGTCTAAAGAAACATGGATTGGATGTATGGAGAAAGAGCTATTGTCTCAAGAAAAATTGGATTGGATGTCTAGAAAATTATCAGTTTAGTATTAATGACCACTATAAGGAATTTAATTATATTTGAAATCAAATAACTTTAATCCTTTTCCTGACGCCCACCCACCATGGCCTAAAAGTTTCGCCTCTGGTTTGACAACTGGGATTCATGTACGGGTTATTGAGGAAACAAAACTAACCATTACGTTACAGATAGAGCAAACATCTTCTCGGCGAAATTCAGAAAACACGAATGACCGCCCGCCATGGCCTCATACGATGTGCATTTCGCACTGTTTGTATCCAATAATGGGCGGATTGCCCTCGTCAGGACTCGATTGATGGCCAATGTGGCGCTGTTCTCACGAGGCAGGCTCGTGGAATGTTCGAGTGGTTCACTTTGTCTCCATTGCTGGAGGGTAACTCGAGGTTAAAATGGTGGTTTTACATTACAACGGGGTGGGATAATGATGGCGTATGGAGGCTAGCGAATTCCTGTAAAATCCACACACTTGGGGTATAATTGAGGACATTGTTTTGTTTGGAGCTTTAATCCTTTCTGTGACAGCAACCGTTACATTAACTATTTCTATCGCAAGAAGTTGTTTCTTCTTCTCAATTAATCGTCTCCGCAATACAGATTGGCTGCAATGGGTTCCCCAACACTGTCGGTCTCTCGTCTTGATTGTATATTCTGTCCGATTGCTGTTCGTCCATCTCTTGATGTTATCTTCCCACTTGTATCATTGTCTACCTCGTGTTCGCTTGCCTTCAGCCTTACCCTCCAGTATGTTTTCTTTTAAAATGTGTTATGTCTTTTTAATAAGTTAGTTGAATATCCTTTACTGGACGTCGCAGTCAATCCCAGCATTTTTTTTTTTTTTTTTGGGGGGGGGGGGGGGGACTATTTGTGATTTCTTAGCAAGTTGACGTTCAGTAATTTGCCATTGCTTTCTGGACGACCGGCACTAATACTTTTATGTGGTAAACCGACGCAAGGCCGCTGCTTCCAAATCGTCCGCAGTTTTATTTCGAACGCGGTATGTGGAATTACGAACTGCATTCGTAACCCCTTCGTCACAGAGCCTGCTGTCTTTTAACGTAACCGAAATATTTCGTTACCTCTTTGTTATTTCGTTCAACTCTCTTTTGATTCCCATTGTTTATAGAACCTCTGTATTTGATTGTTTTTGTTTCAGTGAAATACAACATACTTTTCTGCATATCCATATCTTCTTTTGTATATCCATATCTTTATCCGTATATCCATATCTTCTTTTGTATATCCATATCTTTATCCGTATATCCATATCTTCTTTTGTATATCCATATCTTTATCCGTATATCCATATCTTCTTTTGTATATACATATCTTTATCCGTATATCCATATATTCTTTTGTATATCCATATCTTTATCCGTATATCCATATCTTCTTCTGTATGTCCACAAGTCTCCGGGGCGAAGTGGTCAAGCCGTCTGCCTCGCGCCCCGAAGGTTATGAGTTCGATTCCGGGCTATATCTTTCGGTTCACAGGTGCCTTTTTCTAGGAGACGCCTGGGGGTCGTCACTTGAGCTACGGAGTTCGTGCTTTGTATGACGCTTTTGGCAGGCCGCCCTGCAGAAAGAGACCGAGCCATATGGGATTACACCCGGTGCAATGAAGTCGATTATCTCGATGTTTAAGACTTTTTTATACATAGCTTCTTCTGTATATCCACATCTTCTTCAGTATATCCACATCTTCTTCGGTATATCCACATCTTCTGAATATCCATATATTCTTCTGTGTGTCCACATCTTCTTCTGTATATTCCCACCGTCTTCTACCTCTGTCTTGTATCGCCACTGGAGCATACATCCACCGCCCGTTCTCTCTGTTCCTATCTGTTCCAGCTCCACGCATGTCCTCCCCATATATTCACCGCTGCCTCTAATTCTCTTCTACGTGTGTGTTTAGGTCTCCCTCTATTTTGTGTGCCCTGTGGTTTCCGGTTGAAGGAACTTCTAGTTATATATTACCAGGTTCTCTCAATGTGTGTCCTGTCCAGCGGAAACTCTTTTCCGCACATCTTGATTCGCTGGAATCTGTCTAGTTTTCACCCTTAACTACGCATTAGTGATTCTGCAGTACCATTTCCAGAAATTGCTGAATTGGTGTAGTTTATTCATCATATGCCATACCGAGAAGCGTGGGCGGTCATGATTCGCCATTTTACTCGATCACCAGAATCTTTGATCAGCTCAGTGTTCTTGTCTCAACCATGCCACGTGACCAAGCCATCCATATATTTACCCCTCTTTCCCCCTCAATCCTGCCAGTTGTCACCAAGTTATCCAGTTTATTTCTTCTCATAACGTGACTAAAAATGTGACTGTCTACGTCTAATTTCTCTAATCAATGTTCCATCCATCCATCATGTGCCATGCTGATAAGCGTGGGCGGTCATGTTTTGACATCTCAGTCGATCACCAGAGTCGTGGATCAGCTCCGTGTTCCTGTCTCGACCATGCCACGTGGCCAAGCCATCCAGGTATTTACTTCTCGGAGTTCCACTTGGTCTCTTCCCTGCAATCTTGCCAGTTGTCAACAAGTTCTCCAAGTAATTTCTTCTCATATGCCCAAAATTTTTTGACTGTCTACATCTAATGACTCTAATCAGTTTACAATCTTCATTTGTTTCTTGAAGTTGTTCATTGGCTTTTCTGTCTTTCCATGGTATTCTTCTTCATTTTCCTCAGAAACCACATTTACACAGCCATCATAAGTTTTTTCAACTTGACTGCTCATTGTCCACGCTTCACATCCATACAAAAGTATAGGTTCTGTGTAGCACTTCAACATTCTTTTTCTCGTTTCAGTTGATATCTTTTTATTGGTCAATATATTTTCCATCTTGCAAAAAGCTACCTTCACCATTGCGATTCTTGTTCTAATCTCTTCAAGGCATCTCCCATCTGTTGTTATAACCATTTCGAGACAACTGTACCGATTCACCTGTTTAAGGATATTCCCATTAACTTGAATATTAGATTGTGGAAATTACTGTAATACATTATTTTATTTTGAAGAAATTAATAAAAATTGCAACTGAACCTAAACATGGATCGGTGTAATGGCAAGAGAATTGACTTCATTTACCGAGTTTTATCCCTTATGGTTCGGGCTCTTTCTGCAAAGCAGCTTGTCGAAAGTAATGAACAGGGTGAGTTAAAGAAACAACTGAAACGTACGATTTATTGTAAGCAAATTGATGAGATAAATTAGTTGGGGAAAATATATCATTTATCATTTTCATCACATGATGTTATCACAAAAACAGCAGGATTAAGACCTTGTGTCACATTCATTGAGAAGCAGAAGGCCAAAATGATTCGGCCATCTCTCTAGAAATCACCATTACGGTTTACTACTCTAATAGGAATAATACTAATAATAATAATTTTAGTAATACTAATAGAAATAATAATAACTGTAGTAGTAGTAGTAGTATTAGTATATTAGTAGTGGTAGTAGTAGTAGTAGTAGTAGTAGTAGTAGTAGTAGTAGTAGTAGTAGTAGTAGTAGTAGTAGTAGTAGTAGTAGTAGTAGTAGTAGTAGTAGTTGTTGCTGTTGTTGTTGTTCTTGTTGTTGTTGTTGGTGGTGGTGGTGGTGGTGGTGGTGGTGGTAGTAGTAGTAGTATCAGTAGTAGTAGTAGTAGTAGTAGTAGTAGTAGTAGTAGTAGTAGTAGTAGTCGTAGTAGCAGCAGCAGTGGTAGTGGTAGTGGTATTGGTAGTGGTAGTGGTAGTGGTAGTGGTAGTGGTAGTGGTAGTGGTAGTGGTAGCGGTAGCGGTAGCGGCAGCGGCAGCGGCAGCGGCAGCGGCAGCGGCAGCGGCAGCGGCAGCAGCAGCAGCAGCAGCAGCAGCAGCAGCAGCAGCAGCAGCAGCAGTAGTAGTAGTAGTAGTAGTAGTAGTAGTAGTAGTAGTAGTAGTAGTAGTAGTAGTAGTAGTTGCTGTTGTTGTTGTTCTTGTTGTTGTTGTTGGTGGTGGTGGTGGTGGTGGTGGTGGTGGTAGTAGTAGTAGTATCAGTAGTAGTAGTAGTAGTAGTAGTAGTAGTAGTAGTAGTAGTAGTAGTAGTAGCAGCAGCAGTGGTAGTGGTAGTGGTAGTGGTAGTGGTAGTGGTAGTGGTAGTGGTAGTGGTAGTGGTAGTGGTAGCGGTAGCGGCAGCGGCAGCGGCAGCGGCAGCGGCAGCGGCAGCAGCAGCAGCAGCAGCAGCAGCAGCAGCAGCAGCAGCAGCAGCAGCAGCAGCAGCAGTAGTAGTAGTAGTAGTAGTAGTAGTAGTAGTAGTAGTAGTAGTAGTAGTAGTAGTAGTAGTAACAAAATAAGCAGCAGTAGAATTCAAATTTAGTTTTCGCTCATTTCTGTTCCATTTCATCTGACAAACAAAGCAATTCTGTATTTATGAAGGCTGACTGTTCTTCATACGTTTATTGTTACATAGAGATGTGGAGGAAACCACACAAAAGTGCGATCATCAACCTTTCAGGTACTCCCCCAGGATGGCCAGAATCTCGTCGTAGCCCAGACCTTGAAGCTGTAGTTCCAGCATTAGTTCTTCTACTGACAAGGTTTGGCCCGGCCTATGCTCCTGGCGTGTGTCCCCTGTGTAATGGCATAAACCATTGTTAGGTGTTAGTCTTCTTCTTCTTCTTCTTCTTCTTCTTCTTCTTCTTCTTCTTCTTCTTCTTCTTCTTCTTCTTCTTCTTCTTCTTCTTCTTCTTCTTCTTCTTCTTCTTCTTCTTCTTCTTCTTCTTCTTCTTCTTCACCCAATCTCCCAACGGCCAGAACCCCCCCCCCCCTTTTTTTTTCACACCTACTCACGCTTATCGGTATGGCACATACTGCTGATGAATATATATCTTCCTTACTGTGATCCTGTCATTCGTGTGTCATTCCCACATCACTTTTCGCATGCTCAGGGCCGTGCCATGCTATAATACAGAGACGCGGCCGCTTCGGGCGTCACCGTAAGGGGGAATCACGAGGGATCGGCATTCTAACAGAAAAAATCATGTAAGGGGCGGCATTCGAAGACTTGCATCATACTGAGAAAATCTACCGCATGGTACTGCGCGTACTCTGCATTATTTGTTTGTTCTGTTCCAAGACCACTTGTTTTTACCCCCACCCCATACAATTATTTCACTTACTTTACTTTACTTGCTAGTCTCCGTGGCGAGGGTTTACGGACGCGGTTCGTGATCCCGCATACCCGCGTTCGAAACACAGTTGCGCGTTATTTGGCAGCAGACCGCGTTTGCGTTGTTGTTTTTTTTTAACGAATTGGTATGGGTACTGGTAGTTCAGAAATCAATGACAAACTACAGAACGTAAACTTGCCGAAACATTAATAACAGCAAAAAATGTTGGTGTTGACTGCAAACGTCCTGTAAAGGATTATGCAACCAACTCTTTTTTTTTTTTTTACTTTACCAACTATGTCACATCCTGTCAGCTGAAATAAGGATCTCGTGTCACAAATTTGATTTGTGTGCCCTATGATTAACACATTTCCAGGATTCCATCTAAGTTACCTTTAGTAGCTGTTTTATAGTTGGTTTGGTGTCGTTTTCTTTTTGTTTGACGATAAAGGCTTTCTGGCCGCAAAGTCAACTCTTCCACTTGTGTTCTTATAAAGCTGACTGTTTCTACTTTCTGTTTGTCGTGATTTGCTCACACAGAAAACTACAAGGGTAAGTTAATAAGTATGTCACAAAAGGCTGTAGAAAAATAACTAAATATGATAACTTGAAATCAGTTTATTTTTATATGTACATTGTCCCTTTATTTCTCAACGTAATTTCCACCAACATTGATGCCCCTATCCCATCGTTTTATCACTCCTCCCAATCTTGCTGCATAGAACTGCGTACTCTGTTTTCTAAATCACGTTTTCACTTCACATTCAACTTCGGCGTCATTCGTGAAATGTCTCCCGCCAAGGTGGGTTTTCAGTGTTTATGCTGACAAATGTTTGTCCCGTAAAGCGGTGCATAGCTGGGTAGTAAAAGTTACGAGGGCGAGTCAATAAGTAAATCACACTGTTCTTTGGACTAGCAGGTAAATGAAAACAAAGCACACAGTTTTATGCAGCGAGTTTGGGAGGACAGATAAAACGATGGGATAAGTGCATCAATGTTGGTGGAAATTATATTGAGAAATAAAGGGACAATGTATGTATAAAAATAAACTGGTTTCAAGTTATCAAATTTAGTTATTTTTCTACAGCCATTTGTGACTTATTAACTTACTCTCGTACTAACTAAGGCTCACCTACTACCAGCCGGGCGCTCTCGTCTATTTCTGGGGCGTGATCGTGTTGACCAATCACAGCCTGGTACTGCGTGCTGTACTCTCGAACCAGCTGCAAGATCTGCTCATCCGTGAGCGGGTTCCCAAACAAGGGCGGGCTTTCTCTTTTGGTTAGATCTGAAAATAATCAACTGACTTGATTCAGTGAACAACTAGGTTTAGAAGTGGATTGTAAGAAAACACACTGCCTGTCTCGCGCTCCGAAGGATGCGGGTTCGAATCCAGACTACGTCGTTCGGTTCACGAGTGCAGTTTTCTCGGAGACTTCTGGGTGTCGTCGCTGGAGCCGCGGAGTTCGTGCTTTGTACGACACTTTCGGCAGACCACTCTGCGGACAGAGACGGAGCCATATGGGATAACATCCGGTTCAATAAAGTCGAGACTCTTGCCTTTTAAACCCTTATTAAACTTTTTTTTTGGGGGGGGGGGGGCTGTAAGAAAAGAGACATTATGGTCATCTCCAAGAAAAGAGACATTATGGTTATCTCCAAGAAAAGAGACATTATGGTCATCTCCAAGAAAATTGACATTATAGTCATCGCCAATAAAACAGCCATGTGGTCATCGCCAAGAAAAGAAACACTATGGTCATCTCCAAGAAAAGATACATTATGGTCATCTCCAAGAGAAGATACATTGTGGTCATCTCCAAGAAAAGAGACATTGTGGTCCTCTCTAAGAAACGAGACATGGTCATCTCCAAGAAAAGAGATATTACTGTCATCTCCAAAAAAGAGACATTGTCATCTCCACGAAAAGAGACATTGTGGTCATCTCCAAGAAAAGATACATTATGGTCATCTCCAAGAAAAGAGACATTATGGTCATCTCCAAGAAAAGAGACATTATGGTCATCTCCAAGAAAAGAGATATGGTCATCTCCAAGAAAAGAGACGCATGGTCATCACCAAAAAAGAGACATTATGGTCATCTCCAAAAATAGAGGAATTATGGTAATCTCCAAGAAAAGAGACACATCACAATGTAACATTCAATTAAAAAGGTAATTCTTAACAAATTCAATGCTAAACAACAAGTAGGTTTGGACATAACAAAAATTGATGGTGTCACAGTTATGGCTTAAAAGTTGTTAAAACGGCAGTAGATATGTTGTAATTATATATAACATCAAGGAGAATTGTATAAGGAAAACAACTGTATATAAACCCACGGCAAATACGATAAGTCGCCTAAGACGATTAATAATCCCATGGCAATTAATCAGTTCAACAGATGAATCGTTACGACTGTCTTGGGACAGTCACATCATGAGACAGGAGGTGAGTATCTTGTTGAGATTAGAACGAAAATCGTCATGGCAAAAATACCGTTTCGCAAAATGGACAGCCTCCCCTCTTCTTCTGTCTCATCTTTTTCTTCCCCTCTTTCTCCTCACTTTTCTTCTTCTTCTTTGTCTCCTCCTTTCTCTCGTCGCTCTTCTAATTCTTCTTCTGCTTCTTCTTCTTCTTCTTCTTCTTCTTCTTCTTCTTCTTCTTCTTCTTCTTCTTCTTCTTCTTCTTCTTCTTCTTCTTCTTCTTCTTCTTCTTCTTCTTCTTCTTCTTCTTCTTCTTCTGCTTCTGCTTCTGCTTCTGCTGCTTCTTCTTCTTCTTCTTCTTCTTCTTCTTCTTCTTCTTCTTCTTCTTCTTCTTCTTCTTCTTCTTCTTCTTCTTCTTCTTCTTCTTCTTCTTCTTCTTCTTCTTTTTCTTACTTGCACACATCCAGATAATTACTTACCAATATCAGATAATTACTAGCGCACATTAAGTATTACTTACACATATCCAGGTATATGATTGCACATATAATTCGTACCTATCAGACATCCAGGTGTACCTTGCACACATTCAGGTAATGCCTTACAAACATCTAGATAATGCCTTACAAACATCTATCCAGGTAATTAATTAGAGGCAAATTAGAATGTAGAGCACATTATAATGGAGAGGCACATTATAATGGAGACGCACATTAGAATGGAGAGGCTAATACAATCAGCCTGTGGTTCAGCACAGCACATACACATTAGTCTTAGTTTAGGCTTAGGTTAGTTATATTCTCCTCCAACCCCCCCCCCCCCCCTCCGCCCCCTCCAAATTCCCCGGATATAAATGTTTCATTGTGAACAAACTTCAACCGAGTGTCGGGGGGGGGGGGGGAGAGAGAGAGAGAGAGAGAGAGAGAGAGAGAGAGAGAGAGAGAGAGAGAGAGAGAGAACCTCCAAGTAAATGTCTGCAAACATGCAGGTATTCCTGGCAGGCATCGGGTAATACCTGATAAACGTGTACATCAAGCATAATAAACCTAGTGCCGTCTTCATAATGAAGTTTGAACACAGAAGCCACAAACCATAGGTTGTACGTTTTATTGTCTGGTATATTTGGCTGCATCCCGTCAGGCACAAACTGGAAACAAACTCATACATTTAACAACGGAAAGGCGTTTTGTATATTATATTCGACGAACAGTAATTTTTTTTTTTTTTTTTAAGGCACAAACTGCAGAGTTACGTACCATGAGGTGAATAAATGATTATAGTTAATTAGTTAGTCGAGGTTCCAACTTCACGGCAACGGGTCGTCCCCATTATGCTCCATTCCCGTGCCAGTGAATATCACACGAAATGCTTCCCACTATCCAATGTGAAAAGTGGAATAGACAGGAGTCTCGGCAATCCAACAGCCCGCTCAGGTACACTGTGCATAAACCCGCCGTCAGAATGTCAACACAAAATTCATCCACGAATACTACAGTTGTTCATCGTCGATGGACTCGGCAGTCACCAGAAAGACCTCATTGACCCGGGTTTTCTCACATGGCTCGGTCTCTTACCGCAGGGCGACCCGCCGAAAGTGTCGCACAAAGCACGAACTCCGCAGCTTCGGATGAAATATTTAAACCACAAACTCACTGATATAAACTGAAATATTTTGGTCACTTGAAAAGTCACGAAAGTTTGGAGAAAACAATAATGGAAGGGTATATGCCTGGGAAGAGAGGAAGAGGAAGGCCAAAGAGAAGATGGGTGCAGGATGTCGCGGATGGTCTCCAGATGGGTGTGTCAGACGCGGAACATCTTGCTTATGATCGAGAGGTTTTCCGGAAGGTCGTTATAGGATCGAGGTTCTGCAAAGGACATGCTACTGAATGAATGAACTCACTGATATTGTTAGAATTTGAAGCATTAGTTACCCCTCCCCCACCCTTTTACCCACATTCGCAAATGTAAAACGAAGTATTCTGCCTGCACACAATTGGGTGAAACAACTTATTGCCAACGCCTCTGTATATTTGAGAAATCGTTTAATTGTTCGTCGAATGCAATATACGCAACGTTGTTTCTTTGTTCACTTTATGGCCGCAAATGAGTGGTTGTTGAGTAATGGGCAAACTCGACCGATGGTCAACAGCTGGCAATGTACGGTCATAAATTTAACAACGAAAAGGAGTTTTGTATATTATATTCGACGAACAGTAAACGATTGTTCAAATATAGAGCTTACTGAAACACGGAAACTACAATTGATACATTTGTATTGTGTCACTACTTACTCTACAACAAAAACAATGCACCTCTTAACATTTGAATGTGTTACAACTTACTAAATAGTTCCATAATTTCTTTCCATTCCTCCGGACTAAATAGAGGCTTGTAGGGTGGGAACACGTTTCTCTCGGGCCGGTCTGTGGGAAGAGAGTAAGTGACAGGTTACTTACTACTCTTACCATCATCATAACCTAGAGCAGTTGTTCTCATCCAGTAGAGAATTCCCCCCAGGGGGAACTTTAGGGTTTCTAGGAAGGGAATTAAGACCACAGACTGGCAGACTCAAACTGGCTTCAGGGCCACATAAAACACGATAGACCCCCTTTCTTGAATTATGTGTCAGCGTGTGGGTTTGTTTGTGTGTGCGTGTGTGTGAGTGGCATCTTGCAGTCTTGACAGACCAAAGTATGTGAGTTGGAATGTGGCCAATATTCCATCACAATTCCTGGGCAGAGCTTCAGAGAAACATGTGGTGCCCAAACGACATGTTCCCTCTCTCGGCCTAATCTTGTGTTTTCCAGAGGAATGGGTAACCAATACGTCTGGCACAAGGTAGGCTGCAGACGCTGGCGGCACAGCGTCAAACCTCCGAGACCTCGCCACCACGAGCAGGTGGCGAGTGATGGCCAGACCCTGGAACCCAAGGGACCCGGCTTAGAGGCGTTCCGCCAAGTCCCACAGGTGAGGGCCTCGTACGCTCCCGAACCGTAAGGACGCATACATCCGTCAATCACAAGTGTCCGGACCTGTGTAAAGCGTGCACTATCGTCAGACTCTCCGCCTGACCTTAGCGGAAACCGCGACCAGCGGGAATATGCCCGCTGAAGATACCGCAGGAGATATTGCTCGTCTATTGCGAGCAAATCTCCCATCCTTCCACTGTACGGATCTCGCGACAGGCGAGAATAGGCCTGCCGGAGATATTGTTCGTCTGCTATAAAGCTGGGAAATGGTATTTTGGAATGGGGGGAATGACATTCTGAACATTTGGTGAAAGGGTGCATGGGCCAAAAAAGGTTGAGAACCACTAGCCCAGAGTGAATGGTGCGGCAAAACGTGACTAGAGGATCTGGCCGGCAATCAGTACTCCTAGGAAAAGCCGGGTGATCATATAATCAGATTGCAAGTGGTGCCTTTAAATCTCGGACTCTTCGCTGGCTGTTGAAGAT